>VMRN01000002.1:13768142-13833672 GCA_010277015.1 Poeciliopsis turrubarensis
AAAAAAAAAAAAAAAAAAAACCCTTCATACGCAGCAGCCCATCCAGCACATTCGCTTTTTAATTCCAGCGAGAAGCGATCAGTGGTCAGGTGTCGCCTTTCATTTCAACCACAACAATGGGGTAAGTGTGGATAATATACAGCCTTATACAAGCTGCTGCTATCTGTTTTTTTATTTTATTTTATTTTATTTTATTTTATTTTTTCATGTATTTTAATACATGTTCAGCTTTTGGCATGGATACCTCTAACGGCATCATTGGACCGGACCTTTATGTGCTTCAAAATGTGATTTTTAACATTCCCTGGACAGCTTTGGGTGGATGTGTTTTTGATACTGAAGTCAGCAGTGTGGCATCACTTTCAGGCCTCTGATGTGCTACTAAAAACTCCACATCGAAGTGGAAAAGGAGACAAAAAATACATGATAATTCTGTGAAATACAAAATGAACAGATGAAGTTCAGTGTCGGGGCAGCAGTTCACCATCAAACTTTTATGATTACTCTCGACCAGTGCTTAAGGCTGGAGATCCTCATAAAAGTGAAGCAGTTTATTCTTTCTCATAACTCTGTAAAAAATGATTTCTGGTGTTTTTTTTCTCCGTCACTAATCCATGGCGACAAGCATACAAAACAACAAAACACGAGAAAGATAAAAAAAAATCAATAAATCCACTAAAAGATTTTATAAAATACTATTAAAACAAAAATTGACTGAAAATAAGCTAAGTTTTGCATTTTTTGTAGATTACGGGTCAGTGACATCACCGGAAGTGACGCAGCACTTCTGCTATGAAGGGTTAATGAAAGGAATCTCCCCAAAGCTTTTTGTTCTGGTCACAACTTGGTTCAAAATGAAGATCTTTGATAATACGATCTGGCTGTTCTGGTTTGGCCTCGTCCTCCTCTCAAACCGTGTCACTGTTGGAAGACGTTCTCAGATCTGAGTTAAATGCTTTTCTGCAGTAGGACACAACAGGTAAACATCTTTGAAAGAGGAAGCTGGTTAAAATGTAAAAACAAAGAGGCAAAAAAGACACAAGTTTGATGTTCTCAAAGGGATTGTGAAGCGTTGCCTTATGTGATGTCATCGGAGTCACGTGACTCCGATGACATATCCGAGAGGGTCAATTTCACCTTAACTATCAGTGTACAGAAAAATATCAAAAGAAACAGAAAAAAAATGACCATGACATGTTGCCCAGTGGGCGACAAGCCGTATCTAAAGCAGGTTTGACTGATCTTTGAAAAAGCTCCGGCTGGCAGCTTTAATTCTGCAATATCTGCTTGGGAACTGGAGTGATGCACAATTATGTCTACACTGTTATGTAACCGAGCGCACGTCTGCGTACCGGCATCCTTGCTCTGTTCTATTCTCACTCGGAGATGGTTCAGATACAAGCTGTACATCCTGTTCCTTATTCTGCTCGTCTGTGTGGAGAAGAGCATAATGTCAGCAGCAGAGGAATGTCAGCTGAAGCTCCTGAGCTGCACTCTGCGCTGACAGAAAGCCGCTTTCTGTCTCTATGGCAGCACAAGCGGCCGCTGCGCACCCACCCACCATCCCCCCCCCACCGGCCCCTCCACCTCCCCCAACCGCAGGCACCCATAAGTGAATCAGCCGTGAGCCTCACACACAGGGAGCGCAGAGAGAGAGCTGCTCATTTGCATGTCCCCCTAACCCCGAGCTCAGCGGTCCGTTTCCTCCGCTCAGCCTGCCGTTCATTAACAGCTGTCTCTTGCTCTTCATTGTGATTAATTACACAGCAGGAGGTTAATAATAATGTGGCACGGCCACAGAGCGATTTCTAGATGTCAGCCAAAACTCCTGCATTAACTATTTACAATACACTGGAGAGCTATCTACCCCAGCCCCTCCCCCTTCCCCCCTAACCCCGGTCGCCCACGCTGTCCTCCTACGGTGTGGGCAGCACATCGTTCAGCCATGTCCCACTCAGCTCCAGCTCTCCACTGGGCCCTGCCATGCTGGTGACTAACTTGCTGTTATGCAACAGACTCAATGACTCAATTGATCCACAATGGAATTTATTGTTAACTGCGATCCAAAGCCCTATACGCTGCCACAAGCTTGTGTGTTTTAGTCCTACAGTAACTTGCAAATCATTCAACTTTTCCATATTTGAAAATTCCCTGTCACATAAAGGAACACGTCGAAGGGTGAGTTTTCTAGCATGAGGAAATGTGAGGAAAGTTGGGTTGGAAAACTTCAGCAAAGCACTGCATATATGCAGAGGAGCAGATTAGATTAACACACATAGCTGCGGCTCAGTTCCCTGGCTGCCTGACTGGTAATAATGGCAGATAGAGTCATATTTCACTTCCAGACCCGTGGCTCAATACGAAGCCTGTTGGAGCTCTGATAATGGCAGAGAGGAAAACCGCGGTGCACGACATGCGGAGGTGATCCCTATCAACACTTCTGTTTGCAAATGCACTCAGATCACAAAGCGGTAAGCCGGCCATTCCCCGCCGGTGAAGCAGCAGAAAGCATCTCTTTAATGACCCCAGTGCACCTTGAAGACAAACTACTTTATTAAAACTTTGGACATACGTGGTAACAAGGGCAGCTTCCTAGTGGCGAGGGAAGGAAAAAAAAAAAAAAAAGGGAAAGTGGAAAGTGAGAGTTGAGTAAATGTTTCGTGTTAAAATTTGTTGGAGAAGAGGGCCAGCTGGATGATAAAAGAGGACACACTGAGGGAGAACTAAATCACAGCATTTTGAGGTACAACAGGAGCCATGTGTGTGCAATCTGTTTGGTTTCATGCTGTGAGTCACATCTGCGCATCAAACCCCTGATGCACAATAGGTACCACAGGCAGCACCTGTTGTCGTCTCTAGAGCTGCACGTGTGTGCGTTTTTCAACTGTGGGTGTTTTGTGTGTGTGTGTGCGTGTGTGTGTGTGTAATTGAAGCATTAGGAATCTGGTTTCAAACCGCAGAGTCCGCTCAGACCTTTTATCCACATGCTCGCGTCTCTTCATGAAAAACTCCATCCCAAGGATGAAAATTTAAGCGTGCATCTCATTGTGACTGGTCGATAACGCGTCAGGCTGGACCTGCCCTTGCTTAAATCATCTAGATGTGAAGTGGAGCTGGAAGACGAGGATCCAACTCATCGGGGGATTTTAAGTCTGTATATCTGTAGGAAATGTAAAAAGAGGGAACGCTTACGTCACCGCTTTTATTTCCGCCGTGTTGCATCTGCTCATCGCTGAAATGGCACAAATAGCTGCACTTTCTGACATCACAAGAAAAAAAAAATAACTCTCACTTTTCACACTTTCAGGTTATTGAATTTGCCTCGTGAAAGGAAACTTTCCACAAAAGATATAGTTCTGAAAATAAAAGGCAGAATAAAAAAAAAAAAAACTTATTTTTTTTTCCCTCTCTAAATATTTACAGTGCATACCTGGACATGGCCACTTTTAAAAATAGATATTTTTCTCATTTCTATTCACACCAGATTTCGGTGGATCAGTTTAGATCTCTGATCGAGTCCTTATCAAGTTCTTAAATGTATTTAAATCTAATCTGATGTGTGTTTGTGTTGTGCGTCTTTACCAAAGCAAATTTTCCATTTTATGTAAGTTTAATGGACAATAATGAAGTCTAAAGTCTATCATGGTGGTTTCAAGCAAGGAAATAACTCATCATTTGGTAGATTTGGTTGTTTCGTTCCTGATTTCCTGGGTTTGAACAGAAACAGTTGGCAGCCGGAGGGTCGATCGTAGTAAAATAATGTATCAGTTCACAGTAGAAACCAGATGCCAAGCGATGAGTTAAAGAAATATTCTGTTGACTGCTCACGTTGCATGATAGGCAATAATTTTATGCCTCAAAAAAAAAAATCACATCCGCCAGCAAGAGGCCTGATTTGATCAGGGGTCGAAACATTACAGCATATTTCAGAAGAGTTCATTCATTCCACACAGAGATCCGAACCTCAGTCAGTGTAAAAAGGGCACGATGACGAAAACCTTCTGAAAATAATACAGATAAATTAAATATGTGAGATTCCAGCATCTTCGTGGTTAAATATGCTCGTTTTACATAACAAAAAAGATGTTCTGTTTTTAACTACAGCCCATGACAAACCAACTGCAGAGTGAGGAACCACCAACATTATCAACACATGCTGATGTGTGCAAGTTGTTTTGCGTGTTTGCATTATCATCACTATCATCATTTCACAGAACACACCTCGGAGTTGTTTAGGTTGGCTCTTCTGTTGCAGAAGTGAAAGGATCTTTAGGACAAATCGATCTTTTACTGCAGCAATATGGCATCACAACTTTTAGAAACTAAAAAAAACACAATCTTTGATAGGTATGTTTACTCAGTGACAAAGGAAAATAATGTCTAGAAGCTTTTAAGAAGGACATAATTTCCAAGAGAACATCACGATCAAGCAATGAAGTTATGGATTACTTTTAAAGGAAACAACACACCTATTCTCTCCTATGATTATGAACAAAATCGGGTGAAAGGATCAGGAGGTCAGGGAGGCGAAGAAAACCCGACTGAGAACGTCCTGCTGAAGACGGGCTGGTTTCTTACATCTCTAGGAGAGAGGAGCCAATCGCTATGGCAACACTGCACATAACTCCCAACAACCGTCTTAAGGCTCTCGCTTTGCATTTCCTCAAAGTTCCCCACAATTTCTGTCACCACACAGAGTTGCCCGTTAAAGCTTCCCACTGCCTTCATCCTCTTCTTCTTCTTTTCCTCCCAGGAGATGGGAGGACTCTTCATCACTCCAGCTTCTTCTCTTACATTCATCACCTCCTCCACACTTCCCTTATTTCTCTCTCTCTCTCTTCTTTTCTCACGTCGTCCATCTTTCCCTCCTTTATCGCCCCCCCCCCCTCCTCCTTCCCACCGGCCTCCACTCTCAGCTGCCCTTGTGTTGTGTGTTGCACTCGCCAAAACACTCCTCCTCCTCTTCCTCTTCTTCCTCTCTTTTTCTCCCTCCCTCGTTCTTTCCTTCACTCTGTTAAAGGAGAAAGAGGTGACCAGGCACTTTCTCTCCCGTCACGTGCTGATGAACTTAAACTTTTTTTTTTTTTTTTTTTTTTTTAATAGAGCTTGGAAAAAGACAGTAAGGTCAACACCCGCCGCGCCGCCGCGCCGGGCCCTCTGCAGACACGTTTTCCATCAGGACCCTTTCTGGGGGAAACGAAAGACGGCGGCGCAGTTCAGTCCTCCGTTTGTTTCCCTCTCTCCTCAGAGTTGCGTTGTGGGAGTAATTATTGCTTCTTTGACAGCCGGTGGGCGGCGTTTCGAAACAAAAACCGCTTGGCACAGGCCTGAACGCGCAGGACAAGCAACACTGCCGCGGTCACAAGAACCAGCAAAAGAGAGAAAGGGAAAAAAGAAAGAAAATTGCCTCGGCTCTGTCAAAATTATGCAACCAAATGGTTAAAAAAAGAGAGAGAGAGAAAGAGAGAGAGAGAGGAGGAAGAAGGAAAAATACTGGCAGTTGTCAAGCGGCTACAGCAGAGATGCGAACAGGCCGCGATACAGCGAGATGGAGAGAGAGACAGAGAGAGAGACAGAGAGAGAGAGAGAGAGAGAGATGGAGAGAGAGAGGGAGAGAGAGATGGAGAGAGAGATGGAGAGAGAGAGAGAGAAAGAGATGGAGAGAGAGAGAGAGAGGGAACTGAAATGACTCACAGTACTGCCACTTTACACTGCTGTTGATGATTATGATAATTCGTGCGCAGCTTTGTGGAGCAGCATTAATCATCCCAGATTCACTCTCTTCCCAATCATCTTCTCTTTGTCTCCCTGTCCAACACGCCTCTCGGTGTCCCTGTCTCCTCTGTCCCCCCCTCTCTCCCTCTCCCTCTCTCTCTCTCTCTCTCTCTCTCTCTCTCTCTCTCTCTCTCTCTCCCTCTCTGTGTCTCGGTTAATCACAGGCAGGAGGGCTCTGCCGTTGAATTTTAATATTCATTTATACGGCCAGCCTTTGATGCCCCCCCTACACACACACACGCACACACACACACACACACACACACACACACACACACACACACACACACACACACACACACACACACACACACAGTGCAGTGTCAGCACTTCTCTATCTCGCGTTCTGCCAGCGCTGCCAGCCCAGAATATCTCCCTCGGCACCCCGCGCCCCGAGTGTGTGTAGCGACTGTAGATGTTTGCTCAAGAAAAGGCCCAACGATGCAGCAACACAGGAAGAGCAAAGCGAGCAGATTGATGAGAGCAAGGTCAGGGGGTGACTCGTCCTGTTAGAGCGCAGAGACAGCCACACAGAGGTCAGGTAGGAGTTAATGCACCTGAACTATAAACAACAAGTCTGCTTAAACACGCATACACACACACTCGCGCGCACACACACACGCACACACACACCAAGGCAGATCTCCAACTCTCGTGCAGTCATGTAAAAGCAATATTTTCCACAGATAAACATAAAGAAGTGCATATTTGTGAAACTGATGAAAAATGATTTTTTTCAAAATCTTAAAAGTGCGGCATGCATTTGCATTCAGCTTCCATTCCTATACCCACTTCTTAATATTTCAGGACACCTGGTCATTTGGGTGTCTCTGCCAGTTTTACACACATGTTTATTGTAATTTGTGAAACGGACAGACTTTATTGAGCGTGTCGGTGAACATAAATGTTGAAGTTCTCCCTGTGATCCTCATGATAATGTTTGTGCTGTAAAAACAAAAACAAAAAAAAAAAACTGAAGTCTTCACTGAACATCTGGATTTCCATTGGGAATCAATAACAGGCATGGGAACTCTTCATCCATTTGGCGACTTCTGAGTTAGGGGTGAGCATTTACCATTTATGATGAGAAATGTCTCACCCCGGTTAGAACTTTGATTTTTCTTTTTTTACAATAAATTACAATTAATGATGTTTCAAATCCTCCAAATCTGTCCGTATTGTTGAAATTGCCATTTTTGCCGTTTTCTTCACCGTTTGGTCAATGAGTATCAATAAACACGAATGAATTTGAAGACGTGATCGGTATCACTGTGCTGTGTGCAGTTCAGTGATACCAATCACGTTTCTGCCACCTGAAACCCCAATCGATTACATTTGCACTTGTAAACCGTGGAAAAGTTGGCGGCTGTTTTTGCACGATGCGTGTGAGTTCATGTGGAAACTGCAGCTCTGTGGGGTGTGTCTACTGTAGTTACCATTGGCCTACTGTCTATATTTAGCTTGACACCCTCCGAGTTCCCCTGTGTGACCCTCACTTAGAGCTGCAGGCATTCCCATATCTGAGCACAGAGACGGTGCTGCCTGAAACAGAGAAACACAGACAGACAGACGGGGCGGGGGGTTCTGCTGCATTCACAGTGCAGGTTCTTTATCTTACGAGAATTAAGTGCGATTCAAAAGTGAATCTTGTTTAAGCTGGGAGCCAAACAATGAGAGCAGGGATCGCTGTCTGAGGTGTAGCCATGGAGGACGGCGAGCTGGTGATCAGGCTCCCTGGGCGATCCGACTCCCCACTGGGCAGCGGGGGTTCTGGTGGGTTAGGCGAGACCCTGGTGCTGAGGCACAAAGAGGTTCACCACTTCTTCTTTGTCCCCTTCAGGGAGCAGCCCATCTACAGCACGAGGGCCCACGTCTTCCAGATCGACCCCAACACCAAGAAGAACTGGCTCCCCGCAAGCAAGCACGCCGTCACTGTGTCCTACTTCTATGACAGCACGCGCAATGTCTACCGGATCATCAGCCTGGACGGAACCAAGGTGGGCCGACGCCTCACGTCATTACCGGATACCGTCAGCGTGTCTTGGTTGATGTCCAGTGTAAATAACTCTGTTAATAATCTCTGCGATAAACGGTAACGCAGACACTTCATGGAAGAGCTCAGGTTTGCAGGACGTTCCGGGGCCAGTGGGCTCATGATTCGTTCTGTCGGTTTCTTTGTCTGAACTCGAAAGTCTAGAGTAGATCACGATTCGAGGATCTGAGCGGTAGGAACTCGGTCCTGCTGGGTTTTATTTAGGTAGCAGGGTTTACTAGAAGCAGACAAGAAAGAGAGTGAAGAAACTGGCAGGTAGCCAGGTGGACAACATGATCCAAAAATGTGGTAAAGGGGCCAAACACAACATTTCCGAAAGCCTGAAAACTTTTTATGAGAAGACGACACAGTTTTCTCTGACTTTTTGTGGGTTAACGCACACAAATTGTCCTCGTTTCTTTTGACACTTGCATTTTTTCAGAAATTTTCTGAAATGCTTCTTTTGTTTGTTCGCTTTTTTAAAATGCTTTTTTTACGTTTCCGCCTCCATTTCTTCTTCTGCCACTGATTTTTGTAGACATGTTTTGAGACTCAAGCTTAACTATCATCTCATATTGGTGAGAAAATCCTGGACCTCTAAGTTGTGTGAAAAACGCCTTGGCTTGCTGCTATCCGTTTCAAATTCACTTCTCGACGCCAACAGGAACGCCGTCAATTACATAACCCTGCCGATAAGGCAGCCAGTTCTTGTCTTTATTGGTAATGTTCTGTAAAGGTGGCATAATTAACCAGGAATTAGAAGCAATCCACTTTTCTTAGTGAAGCTGCATTACGTTTCTCTTTTTGGTTGAACTGAAACTTGTTTCAGGGTAACGCGTTTCGCTTCTCCTGAAGAAGAACATCGTTGCGCATCAGTCTGGATTTTTCTGTTTCAATTTTCACAGTTGAAATGATTAAACCTTTTTTATTGTCCACATTAATTTATAAATGAATAAATAAAGTGTTGTGAAGAAGTGGCGGACAGAGATTGTTGTCACTTTTATCGTTATCTCAATAGAGTCACAAAATACTTCAAATTGCCCATAATAGAAAGTAACACTGTGAATGCAAATAATCAACTTGTAAAATGACAGCAAACTATTTAAAGTTGCTATTAAAATCTGATATGTTGAAAAAATTTTTTTTTACTAATTTTAATCTGAAAAATTGTTTATTGGAAAAGTAGACTGTTTAACATCAATTTAACAAAAATAAGAAATTGAACAGCAATGAAAAAAATTATTTCTCAATTATTTTGGTGATGTTTATTTAATATTTCAGGTTATTTTGTGGGACCTATTTATTTAACTTTTGGTACATAAAAAAAGCATTCCCTGCTTTCTTCGTTATCTTTTGTATCATATTGGATACATTAGGCTTTCTCTGTCATGCATATTCCATAACCAATAAGATAGAGTTTTTTCCACATGTCCAGCATTTTTTAAAATAAAGAATGTGAAAAAACGTTTTAGCAACATAATTTCGATGTACACCAGGGTTTAGAAGACAGAACTAACTTTGTGAAGAGCTGGATGTCTGATGAATACTTGTATCATAAATGGGTTTATCGCAATATGTTCTACTCATTAAATTTGATGGGTTTTTTTGTTCTTCTTTGCAGGCAATAATCAACAGCACCATCAGTCCGAACATGACGTTCACAAAGACGTCTCAGAAGTTTGGTCAGTGGGCGGACAGTCGAGCGAACACTGTCTACGGACTGGGTTTCTCCACCGAGCATCATCTGTCAAAGGTACCAGTGCTCAAACAAACACTTCCACAAACATGACAAGCCACGTGGAATCTGTCGCTTCTACGCTCTCGTTGCTGGACGGTTTGATTATCTTCGCTGCCTGAGAGATTGCTTTGTGTCAACACACCTCACGTTCTCAAAGGGCTTTCACTACTTTGTGCTGCAACTTCCCCGCACACATTAAAACTGGTAAAAGAGTTATGCAGCACCATCACCCAGCAGTAAGCTTAAGCTCGTTAAAGGCATTTCCTGTGAAATCCATTAGCTACTGGGAATGAAAGAAATAGATGTTATTAAATCAGATGCCCTATTCTACTCCAGTAGCTGTTTGCAGTGTCCTAAGGTGTTGCATGCGCTCTGAGTACGTCGTCCCTGTAGGATGAAGCGTCGTGGTGGGGGGAGGTAGAACGTGCTGTGGGAATGCTTTGAGTATGAGTAAAAGTCAGGAGAATTTTTTGTTGAACAAAAATAGAGCTCCTCCTTCAGTTTGGCCGAACGGGACATTAATTAGTGGGGGGAAAAAGCAATAAAATCTCATCTTTATCTACAAAAAGTGAGAGGAAACAAATCTAGGGAGAGCAGAAAGGGTTTTCCACAATTTTTGGTAAAATTAGAGGAGACTCTGTAAAAGCTATTAGGGAGTAATGAGTTTTTGTGCATATCAATCCAGATTTGTTGCACCTGGAGGCTGAAACAGCTAATCCAAGGTGGGGCCAATAGCCTCAGTATCGGACAAAAAGTTTCAGCTTCTGTGTAAATAAGCACCAAATACAAATGTGGCAAATGGGTTAATGCTACCAACAACTTCCTTATGAACTGATGTGATGCTTTTGATGTTAAAGAAGTTATTTTAAAATTGTATATTTTCACCTAGGTTCAACCTCCCAGACCAACTAATCTGGATTTATATAGGAGTAATGAATTAGAAATATGTTTTTAGATGTTAAATGCTGAAATATCCGTTTCATCCTCGTTGGATGTAGCTCTTGTTAGAAAACACACAGTTGTTAAATTATTGGCTGTAAAAGGAACCTTTTTCCAAAGGAAAGCTATTAAACCTTGCTGTGACCTTGTGCAAATGTGATTTGCTCTCATATTTTTTTTTTTTTGTTCTCTGTTATATTAGGATAGAGAAAAGAAATCCAGTTGAAGTTCTATTATAAGCTTTGTTCATCAGATCAAAGAAGAATAGGCAAATAAAAATCCTTTTAAAAAGATGTGACCTGGGCCAGACTCTGACAAAAGTGGAGGATTGGAGTAAAAAAACAGTGACCAGGAATTGGTCAATAGACAGTCTGGACGCCAATTAGGAAGCATTTCCTCTGAATCAGAGTTTTAGGGAGAGGCTTTAGTTCTCAGGTGTCTGTTGTGAGAACGACTCTGGAGCACTTAAACCGAGAACCACTGCGTTTAGATCGCTGCAGCACAACTCTTATGTTACACCAAAGTGAAACGATATCAGGTTAGTTTTTTTGTAACTGGACTAATGGCCGACACAGGACCGGCTGCAGAGGAGTCTTGAGTTTCCTCCTCAGCACTCAGCTTGCTACTGTATTTACACTAAATTACTCAGCGGTAGCCGTGTGTGTGATGAACCTCACCCTTATGATAAACCAGGGACGTGTCTGTGAAACGTGGTGTTAATATTTGCTTAAAGCCCCTCAGCTGAGGTTGCCTTTCCGGTTTGGATCGGCTGGACGTGACGGGACCAAAATAACCAGAGATCAACATCATCCAACTTGCTTCAGGGGAAACGTCGCTGAAGGCAGGGTTGCAGGAGCAAAGGCTGGTCGGGGGGTGTTGGTCCAGCTCTGATTGTTACTGGAAGCAGCTTTTCCATATCAGACGCTGAGCTCTTCTCTTATGAACGACTGTGCTGAGCAGATTAAACCACAGCGTAGGATTTAGAGCCAATATTGACGGCTGCCTCTCTTGTCCAGTTTGCAGAGAAGTTCGCAGAGTATAAAGAAGCGGCGCGGCTTGCGAAGGAGAAGAGCCAGGAGAAGATGGAGATGGCCACGTCTCCCTCTCAAGTAAGTTCAGCGCACTTTGTTCCACACAATCACTCCAATCTGAAGGGTTGAATAAGAAAGGACAATAAAATTCATTGTGCCTCGTATGAACACGTCAAACTGAGCATGGAAATGTTGAAATTTCCAGTCTTTAATTGAGCTTGATTCATCAATATCTGTTTCCATATTGATTTTTTAAGTTGGTGGTTGATGCGTCAAAACTTAGACTTTTATCTGACTTATTGTTTATTTCATTCAATCAGCTATTTTGCTGCTTCTTTGGCCTGCAGATACTTTTACTATTGGATGTTAAACCTTAGAACTGGGTTTATCATAAAATCTAAAGTTTATATTCTTATCTGAATTAAGTTTGTCCAGCTGCCAAAAAGAGTGACCTTACTTTACCTTATAAGTAATGGTTTAATAAAACACAAACAGGAACCAGTGCACGACATGCGCAGAGACTGTATTGGATGCTGAACTTGGGGATGTGATGCCGCCTCGATGTTTTCTCGTAGGAAACCCAACTTCAAGAGGCGCTCTTGTGTTTTTCCTGACTAGAAACTCAGAAAATCACCGACATCTATCAACTTTTTGGTCTTTATGGTATGCCCAGACTTCTCACTTGGAAAGCAAAATCAAATTTTGATGAAAAGATGACATTTCCAAATGTCAGCTTGTAATTTCAAAAGAATTAATGAACAAGTAGTAGCAAATAACGAACTGTATTATACTTAATCCATCTACTTACTTCATCATTAAGGTATTCATCAGCCTTAAATGCTCTAATTTCACAAACATGACGCATCATCTCTCTGCATCACCAACCTAAAGCTTAAAATGCAGAGCTGGGGATTGACTCTACATCAGAGAATACAGTTTGCTTTAGATAAGGTATTAGTGTGCACACAAAGTGTGGGAGCCACACATTTCAAGGGATGTTCAGTCGTGTCTGTGAGAGAAAATTAACTTGTTTCAGGAGGAGGGAATCCCTGGAGAAATCGGGGTTTTAATCTAAAGACCATTACCCGGCTTCACAGCCGCATCTTTTCAATATGGAGGCTCGGTGGAAAGCCCCGCGCTGTGCTGCAGTCCCTGCTTCTCGCCTGTCTCTTAATGAGGCAAGGAGGACAGCTTCACGCTCGCCGGGAGCTGAGGGCTGCATGTGCCACACGACAGAGCAGCGCTGCAAGTCAGAGACGGGCCGTAACTGTGAAGGCTGCAGCCTGGCTGATAGGAGCCTGCAGAGGTCTGCGTAAGCGTCTCCATCGCTGAGAGTCAGAGCTTCACCCACGGGCCAGCTGGCACTCAGATCCTTCTCTTTTCTCCACTCCAAATCAACTTAAAGCTGGAGGAGAAACTTTTTCACTAAAAAAAAAAAAAAAAAAAAAAAAAAAAAAAAGGGAGGGAAGAGAAGACACTGACCCAAAGCCGTCACGCTGATCCCAACAGGCCGAGCTCCAGTGGAAATACATCACAAACAAATGCTTTATAAAGCGCTAATGAACTTGGAGCACGGAACGTAAAACCAGCCATAATCGTCCTCTTATCTCTCTCCGCCTTCTTGGCCGTCAGAGGCGTGCGGTTCTGTGTCATTGTGCTGCTGTATTGAGCTCCGGCCCAGAGTCCTAACAGCTTTGTTTTATGTGAGCGCAGCAGCTAAATGATTTGTCTCTCATATCATTTTGTTCTTGTATGGGATATAAAGATAAGAATTAATCTGTGCTTCTATAATTTCCCTGCGCTAAAGCAAGCCAGTTTAATGGCCTGTGGGGATGTGGAACTGTTCACTAAGATGGACTAAATTTGTTGCGCGGCAATTTCTACGAGCTTAGAGGACCTTCAGCTCCCTGACCATCGCACAGCTCCGCCTTTCTGCATCTTTGTCTGCAGGTTGATTTGCTGTTTCCAAGTCCGGACTGAGAATCCATCAAGGGCAAAACGTTTTTTTTTTTTTTTTTTTTTTTTAAGATACAAGAGAAATGAGGTGCGGTTTATTTTGTCAGTAAGATTGAAACGTTTAAATTTCGGATTCATGCCTACAGTATTGACAGGTCTAATCATCCATGTTTTTTTTCCCCCCAAAACTGTTTTGGTTGGATTGCATACAAATTCAAATTCAATCCTATTAAAAATGTTTTTTAACGTGTCAGAAAGTTTATTGTGTCCCTGGAAACCAAGAACTTTAAAGAGCTCAACCTGCTCTACCAAGAGCAGTGATAAAAAAAAAAAAAAAAAAAAAAAACTCACCAAATTATATCAGAAGTTTCTTGATGGCTAAAAATATTGCACACATTTTCTGTGCAAGTTGCCAAAAGACATTTTGCCTAATAATAGAGAGGCTGTGGGTGTACAGTTCCAAGAGGCTTGTTGATCAGATTAAAAGTAACTTTGGAAAATAACATTATCATTGACCTGACATTGCAGTATTAACGTTTCTCCATTGAAAGTTGTTTTATTTGTTTGATTATTAATTAGCTGTAAGAGGCAAATAATCATATTTAAATCAATTTTTAACATCAGTCTGTGTCTAATTGGAGTTTGACTCCAATTGACTTCAACTTGTCAGACTTCAACTTGTCCACCTAATTCTTATTCAATTTCTTGTTAATTTGATGTGAAATGAGAACTTAATAAATGACTGATGTTCTTGTGGAAGCAGGTTGCAGCTCAAGCAGGACCACGTTGACCTCATGCAGTATAATCTCGTCCGGCGTCTGCATTAGTGCGGATACTAACTCTGTGAACGTTCTCCCGCCTGTAGGAGTCTCCGGCCGGTGAGCTGGCCTCCCCCCTCACCCCGGTGACCCCCCCCATGGAAAACATCAACGGCACGGACGAGATTTGCGACACGACTCCCAACTCGGACAGCCGTCCGGAGCCGGCGCAGAACGCTCTGGCTTTCGCACACAGGTATATCCCGCAGTGCTCACCGGCAAAAGATTAGCACCAGGGTCACTTTTATTGTGTCACCCAAGCAATGATGGTTGTGAGTTTTTGTCCGCTTGTCCGTCACCCGCGGTGCAGACGTAACGATCCTCTCTGTCGCTCTCCTTTGTGTCTGCGTTCGCCTCTATATCCGTTCCATGTGAGCACAGAAGAGTGAAGTCCCTGTATTCACCGCTGCTTTCTCGTGTTTTTTCCTCTTTAGGGAGCAGCTTAAGACTTGTCGGGTCTGCTCTTTCTGATAGTCCCGACTGCTGCGACACCGTGACTTCTCTAAACACACAAACACACACACACACACACAAAATCACGACAGTTTTAGATGTAATGCTTTTCTAAAATAAGAGCCTGACTTCAGGTTTGCAGACGGGTGGGTGCTGTTTTCCAATACATCATGGACTGAATATTTGTTACGCGAATGTCAGAATAAAACACTGAAACTCCTGTAAGGAGGGATGCAATGAAACGAGTCATAAGACATTTTTCTACTGGAATTATAGCGTTTACATACTGTTCAATTGTTCCAACCAGCAAGCAATGTAACTTAGACTGTTTCTCAGGACTGAAGAACCATTATCCACTTTTTCCTTTTTTTTTTTGTCTAATCTGAGCATGCTCTCTGAGGAACCTCACACACACATGCATAGCTGCAGAGCCTTGCTAATACACACACACACACACACACACACACGCACACGCACACACACACACACGCTCTTGGATTGGTTTCATATTTTGTCACGTTACAATCACAAAATTTATCGCATTATAATGCAGTTATTTGTTGCAACAAAGTATTTTATTAATGTAGAAGGACATTGTTTTTTGGGGGGGGTTTTTTTTACAAATAAAAATCTAAAAAGTGTGGTGTGCATTTGTATTCAAACTACCTGGGTCAATAATTTGTGAAAGCATCGTTTGTGTTTTTGTATCTTGGACGTGTAGAGGTTATTATTCTTGTTTTCCAAATTGGATTTAATCCCGAATGTTGACATGTTGTTATAAACCAAGAACTTCTTCCATTAATCAAGTTTTTATTGGAGGGAAGAAAAAAAAAAAACAAACTTGTGTCAGTCCATCACTTTTGGTAGCTGTGATCGTAACGTGGCAAACCGTGTGGAAAAGTCTCAAGGGGTACGAAGGCGCTCGCGCGTGTGTGTGTGTGGCTACTGCAGTGCAATAACATGAATGCAAATTCAAATCTCCTGTCTGACCAGGTGTTGCTGTGACACCGATGCATGCACAGTTACCGCTGTACACATTCCTCCGAGCCTTGTGAGCAAACTGCAAACTAAAATGTGATTTCCAACCTTTGCTGACGTGCACCTGTCTCTGTAAGACGGCACTCGGGCTCACTGCGGTGTAAAATGGCTCCGGAAAGGTGTGGCTGCGGGGTTCGTCGCCAAAAATGTGTCGACGAAGTGTTTATGTAAGACTTATATAACACGATGTGGGTAGTGGGAGGCATGGAAAGAGCAAGACAGACACACAGATTGTGTGTGTCGGAGAGGAACTTGATACGTGTAAATGCTGTACGTGAGTCACCGATACCTAAATGTCCAGGATCAGCGCACAGCGCATCGCTGAAGTAAATAAAGTGAAGAGAGAGAGAGAGAGAGAGAGGGTGGGGCATCAGTTTGAGTTGTTTAAAAGAGTAAAGTCTTATTTTGTCGTGAAATGTACACCACAGGCTTTTCCTTTTTGTGAAATATCTGTAACTTTGTGCCACTTCTGTTGTTGACTGTAGCTGAGATTCATTTTAATTAAAGATGTCAATTCCTGACTTAAAATATGGTTGTTCTGGTGTTTGAGTTTAGAAGCTTAGTGTGTTTTTTAAACACAGCTCTGGTCAAAAGTTTGCATACACTCACTACAAGCATGAATGTCATTCATTTTAGGCCCCAAATGATACGTTCGAACAGTTCCCTTCTTGCAGGGTTGCAGGACGGTACATGAGTGATTTTTAACAAGAACTTGAGGGAGGGAAAAGTTTGGATTTTCATCCAGTTTAATACCAACTTTGTTGTCTTTGAGGTTATTGGTTTGTGTTTAAGTTTCAACCATCTGTTTATTTTATAGACAACTTGGAAGAATTTGTTTGCCATCCTACTTCCTTATCCTTATTCCATCTATTTCGTGCAATGGCCGATGTCTAATAAAGCCCCCAGCGTGACTCTGCCACCACTATGCTCCACAGTTGATACAGTCCTCCGACATTTTGAAAGTCTAAACTTTACTCATTTGACCGTGAGGTTTTTCTCCATAAGAGAGATGGTCTTTAAAAGTAAAAGCGGCAAATCTGAGTGAATATAAAAGCGTCATTTTGGCCTTTCTTCGCTGTTTGCAGCCCCTCAAGCCACGTTAAAATGAAACTTCCTTTGCTGTTCATGAAACGTTTTTTGCCGTGTTTGTTCCTGGGTTTTTCCTGAACATTTTAATCTCCTGTAAGTTTGGATTAGATAGTTGAAACTTAATGACAGTTAAGTGTTCCAAGAGAGCAATGATCACAAACAGTCATCAAACTTGGTCTTAAAATGGATAAATTAGGATTTAAGGAGCTCTTGGAACGATGCAAAACTCTATCAAAGTCTGAGGCAATGAACTTTATCTCTACAAAGACGAGTGGTCAAAAAAAATAATAATATCCAGAATGACAGGAGAAGCTTTTTCATGCTCCTGCAGATCACTTCAGGATATGTAAACAAGTATTGATCACAGTGTATGTATACATTTGAACCTGGTCGTATTCCTGCCACTTTGTGGCGATTAAAGAGACACTCGGGTATAACATCAAAACTGAACACCAAATTCATGTCCAGGTGTTGGTTGCATCATCATTTGACTGTGAAGAACCGACACTTTGAATGCTAATCGAAATCGAAACACTACGACATTTAAGCCCACAGTGAGGCTTTTGCAAACTCCTGACCATAACTGTAGGAAAACATCAACATCCAGAGATTATCAGACAGATTTCTGGTTATGGTTGAAGTACCCTACCATATGATGTGAAGCTGCACAGATCAGTGCAGAGAGAGAGCGAGAGAGCGATGTGTGGAGAGGACACCCACTGCCTGCTGCAGCCTTGCTGGTGTTTCTATTAATGCTGCATGCGTGGGAGACGGGGGTCGACTCTGCAAGTGTGCATGTAACAAGCAAAACCTCACTCACATTTTCACAGATATGCAGCAACGGTGGATGCTGCTTTTGTTTCTCTGACTCACCTCTTCCTACATTCACCAGCTGGACACAAGAAGGTTCATCACGTGTATTTCTACTTGTTGACACGTACATTGAATGAATGTTGAGTGCGCGTCCCTTTGTGCGCAGAGCCAAACCCTCCAAAATGCAGGTGCTCGCGGCGCCACTTTTTGTCAATTTTCCAGGCCTCTGGAGCAGTCCTGGCACATCTGGAGTCGGATGTGCGCTCGCCTCTGCGGGACGCGGCGCAGCGCAGCGCTCTGTGTGGGCAGGTGCGTGTGGGAGCAGAGAGCCGATGAGGGGAGAAGTGGATGAAAGACGAGTTTCTTAAATCGGGAAGTGGGCGCGTTTGGCAGATCCTCCGCTGGAGTGGTTTTGAATGGTTTTTATTGATATTATAGGACCTTTTCGGTTTGGATTTCCTGGGTTGCACGTGAATGGTCCTCTGGTGTTGGAGGATGTAGGCGTCAGGCTGTGGGTTTGGGTGAAAGGAGATCGCTGCGACGTCTCCACCGTTCCCCCTCTGCTGCCATGGCAACTGCTGTGCCTCGCTGTTTTTTTTATTTATTTATATATAAATATATATTTTTTCTTTTTCTTGAACAGTGGTCAGGACACTCGGTAGGGCTGCAAAAAAAAAAAAACCTGTGTGTGTCACACATTCACACTTTGCTCCTCAGTCTTTTTTATTCAGAATGAATAAACTTCTAAAGGTGTTTTTATGGAGTAAAACACAAAACAAAGAGTTAAGAGTTTATTTACAGCTGATGAAATACCGGTAATATGTACAAGCGGCAACAGTTACATTCAGAAATAAGAACAAGTTTAAAGCACAACTTTTTTTTTTTTTTTTTCTGGCTGTGTTAAATTGCTGTGCTTCTGAGAAAAATCACACAATTTGGTCCTGAAATTTTTTTTAAATTGTTTTTACTTTCTATACAAAGGTACAAAAACATCAAAAAGAAAAAAAAAAAAAAAAAAGAAAAACAAAACACATAATCGTATAAGGTAATCTTGTTTAGCAACACAGAAAATTAAACAGAAAACTGCCTAGGAGCACAGATTTTTTTTTTAAATTATTATTATTATTATTATTTTTGCAATGCTAAATCATCTTCAATCAGTAGTTCAACAACATAGCAGCATCTAACTTACCCACCATGTGTCTCTGTCTCTGTCCTCAGCCAGAAATGGTCTCAGGCGACCCCCACGCCTCCCCCCCCCCCCCCCCTGTCAGCCCCCAATAAAGCGTCTCGGCGTCTTGTCCTCTGTCTCTGTCTCCCTCCGCTGATGTCCCTGCGCTCCCTCCGTCTGTCTCCATCCTCACATCTTGACGTCTCTCCCGCTCTCTGCCTCTCCGAGCTGCTGCTGTGTGAGGTTTATACATTGGCGGGAGCGGTGACAGCGCCGCTCCGTCCGTGTGCGTGAGCGTGCGTGCGTGCATGTGTGTGCGTGCGTGTGTGTGTGTGTGTGTGTGTGTGTAGGTGTGTGTGTGTGCGTGTGTGAGCGTGTGTGAGCGTACGGCTGAGTGTCAGTTTTGCATGTGCATGTGTAGGACGAGGTGTCGTCTCAATCGTATGCGTCACACATGCAGACACGCTTGCAGAGCGGGGTGGATGTTGCGTAAGGACTGAAGGCGAGCTGTAGGAGTTCAGTGGGAATTATATCAGGGTTTTCTCCGTCTTTCACACTGTCACAGAGTGGGTGTTGTGGCTCAGCAGAGGGATGCTGCAGTGTGAGAGCATATACAGTGTGTGTGTGTGTGTGCGTGTGTTGGAGAAAGGATGGAGTGAAACTGAGAATATTAGCTGCCTCCATCTGTCCTGGAGTCTCTTTTCTTTTCTTTTCTTTTTTTTTTTTTTTTTTTTACATACACAAGTCAGTATAAAAAGTTCAAGTTTTGCAAATTCCGCCGGCAAGATCAGATATTCGGTGAGTTGCACTTTTAATGAGTGAATTTCAAACCCTGCGTCTGTTACTTTCATCGCCCACAATGCTTACAGCTGGCATCCACTAGCAGCTAACGTTGCCTAATTGAAAACACGGCCTGTACATGTGTGTGTTCTCCAGCCCGGCCATGACAAAACACTGGGAGGCTGAGCTGGAGGCGCTAAAGGGGAACAACGCCAAGCTGACGGCGGCTCTGCTGGAATCCACGGCCAACGTCAAACAGTGGAAACAGCAACTGGCTGCCTACCAAGAGGAGGCAGAGAGACTACACAAACGGGTGAGCAAAAGGGAGCGCGGGAGAGCCTGTTTGTTTTCATGTGTGATTAAATCATTCTGATCAAATGGGAGCACTCGTTTAGGAGGGACACTGTGAAGTCGACATGAAAGCAAGAAACAGACGAGAGAGGGTTGGGGGTAAAGAAAGAGGCATACTGGGAGACAGATTGAGATCAGGAGTTTGGTGACTCGATGAAAAACACCCACCATCTCGTCCCTGCAGGTGACGGAGCTTGAGTGCCAGAGTAACCAAACCCCGGTGATCAAATCCCAAAAGACGGAACTCAACCAAACCATAGAGGAGCTGGAGAACGCGCTGCGGGATAAAGAAGAGGTGTGTTTCTGCAAGAGTAAAGAGGGGAGGAGTGATGCACCGTGCAGCTGCGGTTAACGTCACGCGTCCGTGTTTGTGCCCCTTCAGGAAATGGAGAAGTTGAAGGAAGAACTGGAAAACATGAACGACCTCATGGAGCAGAAAGACACTCTGACTCAGAAGCTTGAAGTAAACCTCTCCTCCCTTTGTATCATGCAGCACCTGGCAAAACTGTTTACACTTGTTGAACCTTTTTCACATTTTGTCCAATAAGAACAGCAACGGTATTATATTTTCCTGGGATTTTGTGTGATAAACCAACACAAGTTAGTGGATACCCGTGAAGAAAGATTCTTCAGTTCTACCAATGTGTCTGTACTAATTTGAGTTGGTCACATAAAACCTCAGACTACTGGTTGTAACATCAGACACAATTGGATGTGGAAAGTTTCAAGAGATGTAAATCATTTCATGAAGCACTGTGACTTCAAAAGCAAACAGCTACCTCATTACACATCTTTGTGGAGACTTTCCATTGACTTCCATTCATTTCTATAGCCTAAACATAACCCTTATCCTAACTCTAACCCAAACCAAAAATCAACCTTCACACCTTAGTCCTAAATCTAACCCCTGACCCAAAAACTGTGTTTCCCCTTGTGGGGACCAGGGTTCGGTCCCCACAAGGTGAAGTGGGTCCCCAGAACGTTGCATATGTCAGGAAAATGGGCACCACAAGGAATTGCAAACACACGCACGCGCACCGATAACTCGGTTTCGTCTTCTGCAGGAGACGGAGCTGCGCAGTCGGGTGCTGGAGGAGCAGCTAGCGGGAGCTGAGCAACGACTGGAGGAGAACCAGGAAGAGCAGGAGAATTTCAGGAAGAGCCTGCGGACGCTGCTGGAGCTGTTAGACGGCAAGATCTTTGAGCTGACGGAGCTCAGAGACACCTTGGCTCGTCTCATAGAGGAAGCCAGCTAGAGACAGAGGGTGTCCACCTTCACAGACAGAGCCATATGATGATTTATTTACAGCCCAGCACACAGACCAATCCCACCCTCCATAACTCCTCGTGTACCCTCACCCACAGAAATCTGAGACAATGCACTGCCCACACTTACCGTTTAAACACAAGGGGCAGCTGATCTCTGATTTTTACCTTGAAGGCATCAGGTTCCTACCTTCTGCAAGCACTCCTGTAGTTGAACACGATGCAGGGACTACCTCAGCTTGCCTTCTGATTGGCTGTCGTACACTCGGTCAAACCGGTCAAGCTCAGTTGTAGAGATGCCACACACATAAAAACAAACTGTGCCTCGGCGCCATCTGCTGTCTGAATGGGAGAGCTGCAGCGTAGAGCGGAACATTTACTCAAACACACACATTGCACATTACTCCTCTTTAAAGCGGCACTCCAGGGGGAATGTTGAAAGTCATGTGGAAATAATTGCTGTTAAGACATAAAAGAACTGCGCCAAAGCTGCCAAATCCCGTCCCCCATCAAACCCCCCCCCCCCCCAAAATAATGTTGTCCTCTAACTAGCAGATGCTTTGATCCAAAGTGACTTACTGTACAGGGAAGTTTTGAACAGAAGAACCCATGTTTGAGCCCGGGCTGCCGAGGAATGTAACCGCATCGCTGAACAACCCCCAGCCTGGATTTACGAGGCTGCTGGGAAATGGAGTCTGACAAATACACATGTATATGAATTTTTCTTTCACCAGAAATGAAGGACTTCTGTATGCCCCCCCCCCCCTCCTCCCGCCTCTTATTACAAAAACCTATATGACAGATAAGCAATGAATCTTCCAGATGGCCTTTTTTTTTTCATGCAACACAAAAATTTGAGTGCTATAGCTGAAATGAGAAATCTCGTATCCAGACAGCTTCCACCATCACAGTAGACATGACCTGTCTTCCTGCCAAACTCAGTGTGGCGTGTGTGTCCCGAGGTTTGATATGATCGTGTGCGCTCGTATAGATGCATCTAAACGAATTGCATCAACGAAAAGTTATTTTAAACTAGTAAAAAAAAAAGAAAAAAAAAAAAAAAGTAAAAACTGGAATTCATTATTATCTAGCTTGACTACACAGAGAGTTATGTTTTTTAAGCGTTTTTTTATGTTACTTTGATTATTATGGCTTACAGCAAACGGGAACCTTAAAATTCTGTCAAAATTATAATGTTACATCAGACCAATAAAAAATCATCTAAAAACGTAAATGTGGGCGTACTGAAAATTTTGTCCATATGCAGCGTCTAATATGCATTCACTAATTGGTGAAGGATTTCTTCTGAACCCTTATTTTTGTGCAAATAAATTTGTGCAAATTTATTTGCACAAAGTTACATTAAATCTTCAGTTACTTTACAAGAAATATTTTGTAGCACACCATATTTCAAGTGTCCCGCATTCACTCCCCCACACACGCATACTGATAATGTATTTAGACAGTTGGATGAATTCTTGAATTTTCTTTGCAATTCCGACCTCGTTCCTGTTTATCACGCTGCTTCATCTTTGCGCTCACAAGTTTAACTTTCTCGTGTAAAACGCAACGTCCCCTGAAGTTGGATTTTTAACTAGTAAATTTGGAAGTTGCTGAGTGCGATCGTGGGACTGTCTCTCGAGTGGGAAAGCTTCATGTTCCACGGCAACCTCGAGCTCAGAAACCAATATGCCTGCTGCTGCACGTCAAAAACAGAGCAATAGTTTTAATTGTTAAGCATTTAGTTCCACTCCTGATAGTTTATCTTTCATTAAACCAGATTAATGATTAGTAATGTAGATGTTAATTTAGCGCTTGAACATATTTAACAACACATTATTTACATCTTGCTGTCATTATCAGCTAATAGCAAACATAAACTTGTGGCACCGAGCTCCAGCTCATGGCACAAATTTAGAATGTATTATGCTTCTTTTTCTACCAAACTTTTTCCTTCCACTTAATTTTTATTTAGAATTCTTGGATACAGCGCTCTCAACAGCCAGCTTCCTCAGCAAACTGTCTTTCTCTCCTTGTGAAGGGTTCCCGATAGTATCTGCTGAGACTTTCACATTTAAAAACTCTTCTCTGTCATCGCCTTGTATAACAATGCAACATTTCTGACGAATTTTGAATTATTACAAACTGTGAGCCATAATCCTCAAAATTAGAACTAAATGCTTGAAATATATCACCTTTTTTTTCACGGTTATGCTAATTTGTTGAGATGAATCTGTACTCGGGCACGTTGTGTTGTTGGAGAGGTGCACACACCCTCACACCCACGCAAACACACACACACTGAGCAATATTAGACAGGCTCTATACAACACCAACTCTATCAGGTACTCTACTCAGCGGGCCCGTCCTGAAGGGTCAAACATGATTAAGCTGATACGCCCCCTCTCCAACAGAAAGTGTACCACTGACCGCATTACTGTGTGGCAGCCCTGCGTGGTCCGAGTAGTGCAAACCGAAGGGCTTACAGAGCGTCATCCTCATGTCTGTAAATCTCCACCCTCAGTGAAACTGGCCACTGATTGTCACGCCTCACAGCTGACTATTCAACCGTTCTCAGTTTGTATTCTTTTTTTTTTTTTTTCTTTTTTTTTTTAAGTAAAGATATAACACTGGTGATATAAATATAAAACTGTACAACACAACTTTCTTACTCTTGCTGGCATTGTAAATGAATGGATGGACAAATCAAAATGCAGTAACACCCTGCGGTGACTTATTGTTGTGTATTAACCCGCGGTTGAAAGCTTTTTTCCCCTGTAACACCATGTAATAACACCGTGTTACAAGTTTTATACTCTTGCTGTATAAAAGCAGCTCTGAAGCCCTGTGCAATCTTCAATTCTCTCCCTCCAAAATCAGCGAAATTGTTTTTTTTTTTTTTTGTTTTTTTTTTAACAGAGCTGTATCTCCACACGGTGCTGCTGGTCTTATATCTATCTGAGCGCCCTGTTTGCACTGTAATGACACCGTTGTAACTCCATTATATGCCGACAGACTTGCATTTAGCATTAGCACAGTATAATTATGTAGTTAAAAGACCTTCTGTAGTTAGTTACACAGGTTAATACACTGGAATAAGACTCATGTTAAAGGGGGAATGTTACTTATTTTCTGTCTGATGTATGTGTCGAGTGGAGTGACAGAGATGAAATACTTTAATATTAATGCTATTGTTAATGAATGCCTTTGTACAGTAGTGGATAAAATGCTTTTCATTCTCCTGTTTTTGTAACTTATGGTATTTCAGTGTAGGTATTAACATTGTATTTAGAGGTATGAGAAGACTGGCAATATTTTTGACTATTTAAAGTAATTTTGAACTCATGACATTAAAGAGGTACCTCAGGCTTAAGGGATTTCTCAGATTGGTGATATTTGGTCGTTTGCAGGTAAAAAGGTTTTGTTAAACATCAAGAGGCCCACCTGGTTAATTAAAGCTGCGATGATACGGTAAATGCGGTTCACCGCTCAGGGCAGCATTTTGTCCAGGGGCAGCACGAGCTCAGGATGAGAAGTTTGGGTAGCAGTCGCTCCGTTGCACCTCAAAACAAGCTGAGGGTTTACATTGACGCCTGCCTGCAATGTTGTATTCAGCACCTGATTCAAGGATTCCCATTCAGAGCTAAATTAAAGGACTTTCACATTTAGAATTACTTGAACTGATCAAACCTGAACTGGTCAGATATCAATTAATAAATATATTGAGATCATTTAGCCTTTTATTGTGTTTGCAAAACCTCTCCAGGACCACCTCAGATGAGTTTGAAAACCACTGGAATAAATTGTTATACATTTTTCATTTAATTTTAAAACACAAATTTGATTTCCAAAACCTTAATTCCTCTTGTAAAATCTAAAACTAGGAGGTTCTGAGTTTTCTTTCAACACACATTCAGAATCCAGCTCTCACCATATCAGGCTCATGAATGTTTTAAACACATATTTACCACCAGGCTTTTCATTTCCCTATTTTATCAGATTGCTGTCGTAAACCTGAATGCATTTTATAAAGGATTTTATGACATAGTCACAACAAAAGTGCTTAAGTGTGCATTGGGAGGAAAACAATCTCAATTGGATTCAGGGCTGGAATTTGACTAGGACATTCTGTCATGCCAATACGCTTCGATCTGAACCAGGGGTCCGCACCAAGTGACTCCAGAGCCACAAGTGGCCCTTTGGATTTCCCACTTTAGCCCAAAATAACTTGGGCTAATGATAAAGAAACAACTAATGTTTTTAGATATAGTTATAAAAATAAAAGATAGTTGGTGAGTTTTGTACTGGAAAACTGCAATTAATTTAAACAGAATGACATAAAGTACCAGTAATATTTTGAGATGTGCTGTTCTTGTCATTAGGTGGAAAATTATGTTTTTTGAAAACCAATATCAAAATCTATCCAGCCTCTGTATGCAAATATTTTATATTTTTCTTTATTTCAATGGCCAAAAATAAAATGCTGTTCCAAAACAAAACAAAACAAAAAAATCATGTGGAAAACATTTATCAAAACATTTTTGGTTGCGTTTTTATTCAAAGGGCGGCTAACATTTGCATTTCTAATCAAGTGTCATTTTCCTGGCATAAGGAAATTAAATGGCTCTGTGGATCGTAAGGGTTTGCAGACCCTGATATAAACCACACCGTCTCAAAAGCTCTGTAGCTTCCTTGACCCTCATCACGAAAAGCATCTCCACAGCATGATGCTTGCGCCACCAAGTGTGGGTAGTTTGTCATGTGCAATGAGAGTTTTTTCCCAGGCTCACACAGAAGAACTGGATTTATACTACATTACATGAAGGTGAATTGTGATTAGTAAATGACTGAGGTTTTTATATGCAAATAATATTGACAGCCAGGTTGACTTTTCCTTCCACTTCACAGTTCTGGACCACTTTGTGTTTGTCAATCAGACAGAGTACATTTAAATGTTCTTCAATTACAGAATACATTCGTTGAATTGTTCCAAAAATATGAACAATTTCAGGGAGCATGAATATTTATGCAAGGCTCAGTGAATGATTCAACACCATCTCTGCTTCTGTACAAGGATTTATTCCAATGCAAGGGTGAGGATGTAAAATAAGAATAAAAAAAAGACTTGAAAACAAAAAAAAATGATGCGACAAAAAAAGGCAAAAAGGTACATTTGGAACAATTTGTGAACACTTCATAAGGTGTAAAAGCAACCGAGAGATTTACTAAGTCATTCTTTAAGACAATCGATCTAATTATCAACCGTACAATTGTTTTTTTTCATCCCTTTTTTTTCTTCCATATTATAATATTGCACATGGTCTCAAAGGATCATACGCAGCCTGCATGGATAACAGGTGCTTACAGATAATCTTTGTAAGAAAAGCAATCACAAAACAATTTGGCTGGAAACAATTTGAGCAAAAGAAAAAAACAGTCTGCTGATAAAGAAGCTGCTTTAAGGTTAGTTACGGGTGAAGGTAAGCGACAGGAACATTAGTTGAGGCAAGTTAGGGACGCTGACGCCTTCTGGGGCAACTTTCTCCACAGCTAAAGAGCAACCTAAACATTAACACTCACATGGGAAAAATATACGCTGCCATTAATAAGTCTGGTAAGACTTAACTGAAGCTAAGGATAAAGACTCAGGACAGGGATTAGGGCTTCGTCTCATGCTACATGATAAGGGTGGAAGAACAAAGTATTCACAGCTAAAACAGAGATGAAGCAGTTCTCCAAGTTTGCTTTGCCAGGAAAGTGACGGGAACAGATGGTGCCATGTGTAACATGCATCTGATTGGCTCCACAGGTGAGAGACTGATGGAAAAACAAAAGTATCTCGGTGAAGGAACCTCCAGGTGTAGGGCTAGAACAGCTTCACTCATTCAGGGCTGTGATGGTTAATGTCCAGAGACAGGGCAGTTCACTTCACCAATTGTATTAGTGGTGTAGTGAACGCGCCATCAATACAATTGGTGAAATCTTAAAAAGATTTCGAGCCCCAACAATTAAAAATAAATAAAAAATAACTGTGATAAATAAAAAATGGACTCAACACACCGGCAACGTATCCAGAAAAGTCCCGAATAACTTGGGCTACTTTTTTTTTTTTGTCCAACCATTATCTGAATTTACTAATGAATTCATTTTTAAAGAGAAAGTAAATATGTTGCATCAGAGCTGTTCAACACAGTGCAAAATGGAGTTATTTCAGTGTTTGAGCTCACGTGTGTGAGTTCACATCCTTCTGCTTCGTCACGTTTGTGGGTCTTATTGTGCTGCTTGGCATCTGAGTAATCATGTCACACGTATTGGGGTCAGATTCCAAAAGCTGCTTGGTGTTTTTAAACTACTAAAAATGCGTTATATGCCTCAGCGTCGGAAATATATTTTATCGGACATAAAAGGGTTGAAACTGTCTCTGAGAAACGTATACCTCAAGTTGCTGCTGAAATATCTTTACACATACTGGCTGTGAAATAGATGTCTGCGCGTGTGTGTGTGTGTGTGTGTATAAGAGTAATAACCCCCTGTCTTTGTGCTACTGCCTACAAAGTGAGAGGGAAGAGAAGATGTGATGAAGGAGCAGAGAGTAAATGAATAAGAAAGCAGGAGGAAGAGCATAAATCATGAGCCCACGGTGAGGCAATCGGGCCTCCCACTGAACATCCGTCACTGGAAGACGTGTAACTAGTTCAGCTTCTACAATCCCACACACACAGTTTGGGAATCATCGGCAAAAATGTTCACTTCTCAACACAGAGAACACGTCCACTCATCAGGACCCTCATCGGCTTCAGCTACAACCAGCACCTTCGGTCTTCTTCTTCTAAAAGTTAACGGCCTCAGATCTGAGACTGGGAACAGTAAAACTCACTGGTGAGGAGTCCAGAGCGAAAAACTAAAGGAAAATCTGATGTTGCCAACAAAAGCATTTTAACTACGAAAGCAGCAGCAGTGGTTGAACAGCCTGACATTCCCACAGCAGAGAATGAGGCTCAGCCAAAGCGGTTGCTGATACTGTCTAAAGACTGCTGGGCTGTTTTTATTTACCCCAGATGCTGAGTTTGTGCTGTTGGGATGGAAGCTGGATAGTTTTTAACCAAACATGTGACCCAGTCCACTGAGTTAGAGAGATTAGAAGGAGCCTCACTGGTTTTCTTGTGCGACCTGAACAAACTTCCCTGAGTCTCTTCTGCAGAATAAAGTAAGAAATGGCAAGATGGTGAAAGCATGATTTATGCTGCATGACAATGTTAATGTCAGTGGGTTGTGTTGACGACTTCCACTCACACGGGGAAGCGGTTTTAGCTTTTAACCTATAAAGTAACAGTGGAAGAGATCCTTGACGCCAACTATTTGTTATGCCTTAGTCAGTAAAACGTTACACCAGAGAGCTTGTTTACTTGAGATAAACACTGTTCCTGAGTATTTTGCAGGGGATATAATATGGTAGATATAATAGAGAGGAAACACTTTATGTACTGAGTATAGATTTGGTTATCCAAACTGAACTGATTGTCGATCAAGTGTCCTTTGACATTATGGGGTTGGCTTTTTATTGTTGACAGGCACCAACGCAGACATGAGCCTGTAAGATTTGCCGTTTGTGGAAGAACCACCAAAGTCCTTTTTATTCAGACTTGAACCGTTTAATAATCTAGTTTGTTGTTTATCCTTTCCAATCCGCTCTTTGGTAGCAACATTCATAGCCCTATTAATCCTATTAAACCCTGTATGTTGCGACTAACCCATAACCCAGGACCGATTTAGCAAAATAAGATGAGCCGATTTTCACCCAGCAGTTTTTAGAGTGTCCAAAAACAAAAAAAGAAAGTGATGTTTGATGGTGTAATGGTTTCCAATCTGGACAGTAAATCCAGTAATCCCAGTCTGAGTCTTTGTCTAATCATGTATTCATTTTTTAAATCTCCTACAAAGCCCCCAGATTACCCTGCACACTCCTAACATATTTTTTCCTGCACTCACTGTCTCTCGTTCATGAAGCTCCCTGGATGAATACAGCAGTAAAACCCCCTCTCAGTTCTGTGAACTTCCCATACGCAGCATGTCAGTCCGCCGGCAGTCAGTTCAGTGGGTTGGTGACCAGTGTTAAGTGCAGACCTGTGACAGTACAAGTGATAGAAACATGAAAATATAAACATGGCAACCGTTCAGTGTGATTAGACAAGTAAAAACCATAAAAACAAGACCATCTCCGTCATGATGGCGAAATGTTGTGTAAAAATCCAAAGTAAAGCTGATCGTAGGCCTCTGGAGCATTTGGTGACAACGCCTGTGACCCTGGCGTTGGCTTAATCACCAGGTGATGAGTGAACGTGGGTGTTTACAGTACGCCGCTGAACTCTACAGTGCAGAACAGTCTGAGTGTTGTCTGTGTGCAGTCTTCTGTGGCCGTCTTCTCTGAACCCTAGTTTTCCCAATCAGGGGCCGTCAGTCCGTCATCGTCTGAGTCAGACTCTGGCGACGCCTCCTTGATGCGGCGCAGCGCCTCATGGATGCTCCTGGTCAGCGGGTCGGTGGATGCGGGAAGCTCTCCCTGGTCTTTTCTGTCCTTCGAGGGGACGCGTCTGAGTTTGACCCCCTTGCGTATCTGAGCCAGGATGCTATTGGGGTCATCGTCGCCCTTGACAGAAGGCAGCGAGCGCTGGTCGACCTTCTTCAGGTGGAAGCTTCCTCTCTTTAGTGATGCAAGCACTTCGTCCATAGGTGAGCTCACTGAGGGCAGGACAGACACAACATGGCTGATTAGTGAACTTGGAGACGCACTGACCAGAGACCAGATCTCAAAGATCTACATTCTGTATGGAAAATACAGAAAGTGTCCTGTTTTATTTGGCACAAATCGCTAAAATGAGATGCTAAAAAACGTATCTACTCCTAATATAAATAATTAATGATCACTCACAGCTGGAAATCAAGAAAATAAATGTTGAATGGTGTTATTAGATATTCATGTATTACAGACATAAATATGATTGATAACCATGCTTAGTTAAACATAAAGAGCTTTCAGACTCCAACTTAACCATTACCTTTTCTGCTGTGGGGGTCAAACTCTGGAGTCTTCCTCAGTTTCTTGCGTGCGCTCACCAGCTGGCTGCTGTCAAAAAAGCGAGGGATGAACGGACCAAGTGGTGACAACACGAGCTCCTCCTCCACGCTCCTCCCTTCAGTGATTTGGCGATATTGACCCATGCTGCCGGACGGAGAGAACTCCTCCTTCGTTGGCGGTGGAGGCGGCGGGGGCGGCGGGGGAGGAGGGGAGATGGGGGACGCCAGCAGAGAGGAGAATGAGCAGGGGGAGCAGGAGGAATCTGCGGGGCTGGCGACGGGCAGAGGAGGAACGGGCGCCGTAAGAGTCGCAACGGGCTGAGTGGTGAGGGTGGCGCTGGGGTCCGTCTGCACGCCGGTGCTCAAGCACAGCGGCTGGTCCTGAGTCTGGACGCTGACCGAGTCCACACACTCGTCCCTCCCGCTAACGCTGCTGAGCTCGGTGGCTCTGCCTCGCTCCCTTCGTCTGCTGTGGGACGCTCGAAGACGAGTAGACTTCAGAATCACCTGGCCCGGGTACCGCTGCGCAGAGCCGCAAACAGGTAGAGCTCAGTAAGAGAAGCACTAACTCCGATAAAAAGCAGCCTGTAAATGAAGGTCTAAGTACCTGTTTAAAGGAGCGCAGTCGGTCCAGAGTTCGTTGCCTCTCCTGACTCACTCTGCTGTTCTTCAGCTCCTCATCTTCCTCGTCCTCGTTTCCAAGCTGGGACATTTTGAGGATTAGAAAATGTTTGGGCTACTGATAACGCAGACAATGCGTTTCACAATTCAAAAAATAATTTCATAATTTGCTCAAATCTTTTTACAATTGGAAACACAGGTATTATATAGATCTGTTTTTTGTGTGTTCTTTAGTCCCTGCCTCCAACAAAGCTTTTCACTGTGGAGGAAACTATCTTTGGTTTCACCTTGATCTGTCAGAAACCTGTAAACCTGAGTGAGATGTGTCCCCTAAACATCAACCAGCCTTAAAAGAAAACGTGAACAGTTTTCTTTGCAAAAAACCCCAAACAGTTTCTTGTTGGTTTTTGTGATTATTTGGGGCCCAAATAAAATTTTAGATCCATATTAGCTCATTTGAACAGCACAACAAAACACAGAGAGACTCAAATTACAAACATTTGTGGATAATTAGCAGCTGACCAAATTGCTTGTTCCAAAGGTGTTAAATAACTCTCAGAGAGTTGTACCTGTAGGACAGGTTGGGAGAATGTGTCCTTCAGGATGGTGTGGCGTCTCTGCTGTTTCTGGGTGTGGTTGGATACACAGATTTCCTGCAGAAAGACGACAATAAACTGGTCCAAATTAAAACGATTAGACAAATAACGTAAAAACTGACCGAGTCATTCTTCATTTTCTACAATTTCACACATAAGTTACATTGGTTTGAATAAGAGCCGCATAGTGGAAGCTGATTTAAACAAACAGATGCAGAGTTCAAGGTTCACTCCATTAATTAAAAAGAAGAGAGTTTCAGGAACACTCACCCTTTTGTTGCGCAGATAGGAGCGCTTGGTAGTGATGCGCCCCCTTCTGGCTTCAAGCTGTCGAGCGCTGACCTGAAGTCTGCGCAGCTCTTCTTTCTCTCCAGTATCATCCTGCATTATATCGTCTGCGCTTTCAAAGGTGTCATAATAGACCACCTCATCCTGACGCTCTGGAAGCGCACACAAGCACACACATATTTGGACAGAAAATAAATGTGTTTCCAAAAAATATTTTGTCCGTTTTGTTTCATTGTATCTGTAGCCCACTTTGATGAGAGTAAACAAATCTAGTGATCCTACCTGCCATCTGTCTGCGGATGCTGTCTAGTTGTGCAGTGAGCAGCAGCTCCTCACACTGCAGTATCTCAGCCTGAATGTCATACAGCTGGAGCTGAAGTTCATAGTACTGCGTCTCCATGTGGTCCAAGAGGGCCATCGCATCCTCACTGCTACACAGGCTCTGCATCTGAGGAGACGGATGAACAATCACGAGAATTTTAAAAGCCGACAACATGCCTCGATGAATCCGTTTCGTCTCACGCGGAGCTGACCGCAGCACACCTCCTCTCGAAGTGTGTGCTTCCTCTGCTCCAGACAGATCTCCCGGGCCCTCTGAAGCTGCAGGGTTTCCTTGGCCACAGAGTAGCGCAGCCTCTCCATGCGCTCCACTGCCGCCGTCCAAGAGGATTTCCCAAATTTTCGCTGGTCCACCTTCATTCTCTCATAAACTCCTGCACAGAAAAAGGAAACAAAGCCAGGACGGAAACTTTTCAAGAATTTAGCATGATGCTTATGTGAACGAAGCCAGTGAGCAGACGAGTCAGCTTTCACTACTACAGTAAATAATGTCTTATGAGTGTTTCATGCTTAACAAAAGAGAGACATCTATTGGCCACATTTGGTAATTATTTTTCTTCCTGTAGTCGAAGCCTCTATCTTAAAGAATATTTAAAATACAGAGATTCAGATAATACAGAAAACATGTGAATGGAAGTATGGGCTCTCATAAATTACAGACTGGATCAACAAGTCTCCTCCTGATTCTTCTCACTGCATGTCTGTCTGAAACGCCTCACTACCAAAAACTCCCATTAGCTCAGTGCGCTTCGTATGAAGCAACAAAATCTCTGCTCTGCCGCGTTTGGCAGGACACAATCAGCAACAGTGAGGGTGTATTACTACCTTTCTGGGCTCTGGCAGTGATCTCAAAGTATTTCACAGTGAACTCCTGGATGTTGAGGACTGCCTCTTGAGCTTTCTTCTGCCAGTCAGTGTCCTCCTTCTTTAGTGCCTCAATCCGCCTGGGACCCAAATAGTCGCTGTCCATGGAAATCTGATGAAAGAGGTTTAACATATTTATCCCCCTCGGTGGAAGATTCAAAAATCAAACATTAAGCTGGTAGATATGCATGTTAAGATATTTTTCGAAAATAACTTTTTGACTGTGTAGATGAAAGATAAAGCTCTATAGAACTCATATTAAAAATATGACCTGAAGCTGAATATGTATTGTAATCAAAAGAAGTAAAGTAATATATCAATAGCACAATTAAAACAGCCAAATTTGCCTTAGGAGAACAAAACTGAGTGAAAAACATGGTTCAATGATAACAATGGGAACAGTCCAGCAGCTTGAAACTGACATTCAAGTTATGCATCTATTAAAAAAAAAAAAAAAAAAAAAGTAAAAATTAAAAGTAAAAGAATCTGCTTTAATAGACGTTTTTTCAACACCAGAGGGAGATTAGCTCAATAGAGTCACATTCATCCCAGTTTGGACGTTTGAGTACAAAAAAATTCACCTTGAAATGAAGCCATTAGGTTCTCCTGTTTTCGGAAACAAAGAGTTTCCATCGCCTCTTGATTTTATTCAAAATCCACTCGGACTGTGATGAATTGCTTTTATAAAATAGTTTCATCATTTCACTTTTAATCTCTTAAAAGGCTCTAAAGATGAGCATTTGTGGATATTGTTGATAATAATCATGAAGGGTTTCTGCGCAGCTTCGGTCTTTCTAAGGCCACCAGTCTCTTCAGTTCAACCACAACATTTTGAACAAAATTCAAAATTTCATTCAAAGTTTTTGCTTCTGCTAACCTTTTTATAAGCAAAGCCTAATAAGTTGCTACTAGGCTTTCCTCAGCCTCACACCGCCAATATTAACACATCTCTGAACAGTAACACTTAGAAGACAGCAAAGTGAAATGCACATTTATTTAACAGAAGGATATTACCACATTTATCACAAGCATTAATGTCAGGGTCACATATTAAATCTGTCTCACTTCCTAGAGCTTTGTCCCACTTCAGGTCTACTAGCACTTGAGCAATCTGTGGGAATGTCTTTAGATATTACACACCTGTGTACATTTCCAAAAGACAAATTACAAAAAGCAATATAAAGAATTAGCAGCTTCAAAATTAGGAGCTGGTATTGATGTATTGCTTATATTTCTTGAACTAAGCTACATGGCTCTGAGGTGCAATCAATCACGGACTGCACTCTAAATTTGTGGTTCAAATAAAAAAAAAAAAAAAAAACTTGACTGAAACTTTTGAGAAATCAGCTGATGGGAACAATCAGTCGACTGACAGTCAAACTTGTAGTAAATGTGCTACCAGACTGTGCTGACAACAACACTCCTTAGTGTGGATGCTATGAAAGAAGTTTGCCATTTTTAGTATTAATGAGATTTGCAAAAATGAGATTAGAGGAAGCATAAAAGTTCTAAGAAGCTATTTAGAAGCAAACTTAAAAGAAAGTGAAAAAAAAAATAACATAGGCATGTTTGCTTTTTATGGCGCCTGCGACAACTGAGTGAGATTATATCAGCTGCTGGTCATTCCCCTCCTTCACCATTTCATAGGTTTGCAGTGTTGGTCAAAATGGAGCTCTCTGCTACAGGATGTGCATCCGTCCTCGCCTTGGAGGCGTTTGGGGGTTAACAAAGGTGTGAACTGCTCCTGAGTCAACTTCAGTAGATACCATGAAGGCTGAGTGTAGTACAGCAAGTTGCCCTGGTTTATCCCTTTTCAGTTCTCAAGATGCTGGATTTAGCAGTTTAATGGAAAATCTCACAAGCTGAGGATCTATTTTCTTAAAGGAACACAAAAAGAGGCTAAAGTTCACCATTTATAATGCCAACTATGCAAACAAGTAAAGCATCAACTTAGAAAACGAAAATGTATCTTACATTTTACTAATAAGTAGTATTTCAAACACTCTTGATGAGCTACATGTTTTGGTTGTTGGAACGCCTCCCTGTCATCACCCAAATCTTTATCTCCTTTGACAGATCTTCCATCCGATTCAAGCCAAGGGTATGAATAATTTTGGGCTTAACTTTAGCCACAAGGTAGAAATATTAAATTGAGAGTTAGTATAGCGTTTATGAACCTGTACAGTGATTGAAATGTAAAAGGACACGCTTCAAAAAAGGTGTTTCAGTAAAAGCCTGAACATGCTCACGCACTCTGCAGGATATAAATACACCCAGAAGTACGACCCTCACTCAGACCTACCCCTCCCCCAGAAAGGGTTCCATGGTGTAATGGTTAGCACTCTGGACTCTGAATCCAGCGATCCGAGTTCAAATCTCGGTGGGACCTTCATATTTTGTGACCTTTGTAAAGATCTGTTCACTGCAGTGCTCACTTAATGCACTGCAGCGAAAAAACAAAGAGTGTAACAGCAAGGAGGTAGAAAGGACGAGTGTTGGTCAGTGAAAACATGTAAGGACAAATACAGCTGAATTTTATTTACATGACTGCTCATCAAAAGTTTGTTGTGAGAATCTTTTTTTTTTTTTCCATCTTTTTTTCATTTTGTTTTATATGTACCAAAGATTCATATGAAACAGTCATGTGAATTAAATATGTTCAAATTCTCAAATCTGACTAGAAAAAAAACACACCATTTCCCTCTAAGGTGCTGGAGTTCAGGAAATAAACGTCTTTTCATTTCTGACACATTTTTGCTGATGTTGCCCTGTCAGCATAAAGCTGGACCTGCAGTAAGCCTATAGGATCACACAACACATGATTTATTCATGTTTCTCTGAGACTATAAAAAATTGGAGAGCCCCTCCACCTGACAGCACGTCACTGAAGCCACCTAAAAGCAATGTTGCTTTTAGGTTGCTGATTTATTGAAGATGTAGTAGAAATTGAGTGTTATGTCTACAAAAGTGTGACACGGGAGTAAAAGATATGACTTGAAGAAGAATACGACCACAAACCTCTTTGCATATTATTGAGATTTTTGCATGAACGGCCAACACAAGATACTGTGTAGTTCTGACCTGGAAAGAAAATGATGCATGGTTTTCAGTTTTTGACAAATAACCTATGCATTCAAAGCCCTTAATATGACACTCCTAAATAAATCTCTTAATAGCTCTCAGGGTCTAAACAATTTATAGGGTTCACATGTGCGTATTTACTTCTTAGTACAATGTCAGCTGTGCAGTGAAGTCCAGCAGAGATTTGTTAGTGATCCTTAGGGAACAAACAGCAACAAACTGGCCACAGATCAAGTTCAAGACAATGTTAGATTATAAAACATGTCCAAGTTTGAACATCTCACAGAGCACAGTTTAGTCCATTGTCTGTAAATGGAAAGTATGTCATCTCTAAGCGTGCTGCTAAGCCTTATCTAAAATGACAGGACAAGCAAGAAGGACACAATTCAGGCAGCAAGCAGGGAAGCATGACAAGAAAACTTTCAGAAGTCATACAAGCTACATGGCAAATACATGCAATAAACTGCTCTGGTCAGTTAAACTGGTCAACATACAAAACTAACGTTGTATTTCAACCTGGGTAATGTCACCTCCACAGTGACTCAAGGTAGTGGTAGTAAAGCTTTGCAGATGACTGCAGGAAGAAGGAATTTGGTCATAATAGATGTGAAGTGCAACACAATCCTGGAAGAAAACTTAGGAGTCTGAACAACAACGCTAAACATACAGCCAAAACTACGATGGAAAAGATTAGCCCAGTCAAAGTCCAGACCCAAATCCAACTGAACATCTAGGCCAAAACTTGGAAACTGACACTCCACATAAAATCTGTTGGAGCTTCAACTGTTTTGCAAAGAAGAAGAAGCAAAACCTTTTGCCTCTGGATGTAAAATGCTAGCAGACGTATACCCAAAAAAAAAAAAAAAACCAGCAGCTGTAACAGCTACAATGACTCAGAACTGGGCTTGAAAACATTTGAACATAAAAAACTTTCCAGATTTTATTTGTGACATAAATATTGAAAAACATTTATTTTTGGCTATTTTCTTTCTTTCTTTCTTTTTTTTTTTTTTTGCTTTGTTTTTTTTACTTCTATCATATAAATCATAACAAAAAAAAATTGATGGTTTTGGATTTTGTGATTTCTTGGTTTTCTATTATTAATGAATGTCCAAAAAACTCAAAATATTTTAAGAAACATGAGAACTTCCTGTGACCATCAATTGTTCCTGATGACCTTTTCACAATAATGTCTGCTGAGAAACCACAGGGATACAATCAAATCAGCCCATCTACATTTAGCCAGCTTTACATGTACACCATACAGTGTCTCAACACAGTCTGGACCACACCAGCTTTCTTTCTAGCATTTCTTCTCATCGCCACTTTTGAGACTAAAGTAGGTTGCAACTTTTGAAAGCAGAAAAGCAAAAAGTAAACAAATAAATAAATGAACAAGATCCTAGTTGTTAAAGTCTACCTTTATCTGCTGTCTGCGTAGCATCGCTAGTTCCCTCATGTCCCTGAAGGGCTGCAGCAGGTACTGGTACAGCTGTGTGGAGGCTTCCAGCAGGCCTCCGTAGGCCTGGTCCTCTTCCTCATATAACTCCAGCAGCTCCACCATGCTGTCCATGGATTTGTGCTTCTCAAGCAGCTGCATCAAAAACAAGTGTTTCACTCGTTAGTAATTATGTGCGTTACTTGTACGGTACCAGACGTACAACGGGTAATTCAAAGTGCTTCACATAAAAACTTAAAGAGATTTAGAATGGACCACCTTCCACAACTGAACAATAGATGCAAACATCAAGTTATGAGTCATAATTGCAAACCTTAAAACCATTGATTAAATGACTAAATTTAATTAAGTTGAAAAGCTAAGACATGACAGTAATGATAAAGCACTCTTTGACCTTCATGGCTAAACAGTAATGGTTCTGTGATGCAAACAACCTCCCATTGTTTAGTTCTGGTCCAGAGTGAACTGGTCTCTGATGACATGAGTGGGTCTGCATGTTTCATATCTGACCAGCAACTCTGACATGCATTCAAATCCTTAGAGAAAAAATAGAATATCTTAAATTCTGTCCTTTACAAAGAAAAAGTCAGTGCAGTGATTAGATGACTGGTAGAATGTGATCCATTTTCTTGCTCTGAGGAAATGGATAACTGTCGCTGTGAAAGGAAATCCTTTATTCTGTAAATGCTAGGTAGTTGTTGGCTAGATTTACTTCTGGATTTTATCTACGCAGTAGCTGTTAAAGTTTATGTCTCCATTACATGTTAACAGCTTGATTTAAGTGCCTTTTGACTGAATGGCATGGAGGGCAAACATAAATATAATGTAGTGTAGTTGCAATTCTATTCAGTTTAAGTCTGTTTATCTATATTGTGGCAATGCAGCAAAATTCAGTTTATAATATCAGTTGTTCAAGGTTTGTAGCACTTTTTTCCAAATGCCATGATCAACTGTGTGCAGAAAGAGTAACTATATAACACATTCAAAGGACAGTCGGCTCTAATTGAATAGGCTTTAATTTCACTTTGAAGCTTCTCTGTAGCTGTAAATAATAGAAGTCTTTTAATACAGAGTAAAAGGCTCAGTAAGCAAAGTCATATCTGGAGCTGCTCGGAAAAAAAAGATCAATGCACACGCACATTTGTAAGGCTGAACAGGCCTGCTGGTTACCAGCATCACTAAAACAGCCATTAACTTAGCCCTCAAATGGAGTGAGAGGATCAATAATCCAGTGTGTGTATGTATGCGTGTGTGTGCGCGTGCACGCGTGTGTGTGTGTGTGTGTGTGAAGCCCGGCTACACAGCGACCTGTCTGGATGAGCTGCAGGGGACTGACGACCTGATCACAACGTGTGAGTCAATGACTGACTAAATCTGCTGCTTTATCTGTTTGTTGTTGTTGTTGTTTTGTTATTATTGTTTTTCTACGTAACTGTGTCTAAGTTGACTGGCTGAAATGACGTGGATCGTATCTCAATGCGACTCCGCCTCTTTTTCGACGCCAAAAGTAGAGCAGAAAAAAAAATGCCCTTAATGAGCACATTAGCATACTTTCATAAACAAGCACTTTTCTTTAGCAACAGCTACACGACACAAGGAAGTCACACGGGGAGAAGAACTGCAATGCTGTGAAATAAATAACGGAAACATTAATATCACTCTCACCTTATCTCTCTGAGGACATGTTGTTCTGGCTCCACCACTCAAGAATGCATTAACCTACCTCCATTGATTAGAGAGACAAAATGAAAGCCAGTGTGCATAAATATAATGTCTGTTTATATTAAGAGCAGTTAATCAATCAGCAGCTGCTGCTGGGATGTAACTTGAGGAGGTCAGGAGTTTGTATTTTGTCTGCAGCACAGAGTCAGGAACATGACAGCTTTATTTAGTGCAAGGTTTTAGTCATGTTAAAGATAACGATATAAACAATATAAGACTTTTTTTTTATATTTGATCATTTCTGATCATTTTTATTACTTATTCACAGGTATCACCACACAATTTATAAAAGTTAATAGAAAGAAACCATAATAGCAATCACACAGCTGCATCTCAATGATCTAAAATATTCATTAAAAGTTATTTAAATCATTTTAAACAGTTTACCTCATATCTATTTAAAAACAGAGATAAAATCTATTTCCAGACTTTATCTCTGTTATTTTTGATAATTACAATTTTGCTGAAAATGTATTTATATGAGAACAAAAATGATTATTATAGATTTTTTTTTTTTTACAAAAATGTAGTGATCACAGCAGTCCAGCAGACATTGAGAGTAAGTGACAATTACTAAATGTGCTGGTTATTAAGGAGTGTTGTTTCCGACAGTATTATTAACAAGATGAGTGGAATGAAAGACCGACTAAAGAGATACACAACCAATAGTGTTAAATCCAGTCTTGAGACATTTGTTAAGTAAAACACACTCAAGAGTTTTGGGTAGAATCAGGTGTGGACTAACTACACAAGTCAAAATCAACACAGCTGATTGACAAGTTACGATTGCCTACACAAAATGTACTGAATCATGTTCAATTATTATATACAAGATCCAAGTCCACTTTTTATAACTCTTTCTTTGCAACCATTTTTTCTCATGATAATCACATTGGGACTTAACGACACAATATGAACACCGCATATAATTTCATAATAACCAGCAACCCTGACAGAGAGCCCATAGGTGTCCAGTGTGGTCCCAGTGCTTTTGGGAACCTCCATGTTACCTGGTTATAAGATATTAGCAGAACCGCCTTTGGATTCATGTCCACATTTCAGATTTGTTCCTCCACATATTGCAGAGATTCATTATTGGAAACTGATCTAAAGCCGTTCAGGTTTTAAGAGACAGATGCTTGAACCCGTTTTCATGCTGAGTGAGCTGTTAGTGAGGTTGTTCAGGGGGGCCACCAGGGCGTGCAACTGTCATAGGCAGGATTGTGTCAGCAGCAATATTTAAGTTACTGCAGTAAAGTCATAGAGACACCCAGGACCTTACAGCAGTGGGTGGTGCTTTCCAGAGCTTATTAATGTCACTCTCTTTACCTGTCAGTGGTCTTTATGTTGTGGATGATTGCTGACCGTGTCAACCTTCGTCTAGATCAGGACACTGCAATCACTGTAAATGCTGCTATTAAATGAATAGCAGCATCAGATGTTCCATCACCGAAGACGACTCTACTTTATTTCAAAAAGCTAATTCTGAAAAGTGAAATGCACTAATTGTGCCTCTCTGTTCATTTGTGGTGTGTGTGGTTCATGGGTTTGTGTGTGTGGATGCTATCGACTGTGTCAGCTGTGTAAGCAGCCAGCAGCAGCCACGCTGAGAGCGCAATATCTCAAAGGCGACATGCTTACAGGTGCAGCCCAGTTTTACTAAATCTCCCCTTACTGTCTGTCCAGCTCAATCCATTCACACTGTGAATCTGGCACTTTTTGTTAGGTTCATTCTAAATCTCATACACTTTACTGTATTTAATTCAAACTTATACTGTTCTTGTAATTACAATCTTACTTGTTGGTTCTCTTTATTCTTCTGGATCAGTGGTTTCTAATTTTGGAGTCGAGAGACTGTGCATACCTGAGCAGAGTTTGGAGACAGCACTGCTGGAAAGACATGAGCTACATTTGGTGGTATTCTGAAGGAGGTCTGGTAGCATGTTCTGGTAGCAAGCAGCATGTTGTTCATCACCGAACCAGGGCGTTCGGTGATGAACGCCCTGGTTCGGTGTATATATATTGTACAATGTATTGTATAATATATTGTATAATATATTGTACAGATATTGTATAATATCTGTACGATATACAGATGTTGTAATCCAATATCTGTATGTAGGATTACAGTTTTCAATATAAAACTGTAATCCAATGAGATATGTTATTTTATTTACATATATTATCCCTATTGGGGTCGGGAGGTGCTGGTGCCTGTCTCCAGCTGCCTTCCGGGCGAGAGGCGGGGTCACTCTGGACAGGTCACCAGTCTGTCTCAGGGCATCATAAAAACAAACAGGGCAAACAACCATGCACACACACACTCACACCTAGGAAGAATTTGGGAAAGACCAATTAACCTAACAGTCATGTTTTTGGACTGTGGGAGGAAGCCGGAGTACCCGGAGAGAACCCACGCATGCACAGGGAGAACATGCAAACTCCCTGCAGACGACCCCGGGCTGGGAATCGAAACCAGGACCTTCTTGCTGCAAGGCAACAGTGCTCTCTCTATGTATATACATTTGGTCGTGTAACTAAAATGTGTCACATACAGTCAGATTCAGAGTAAAAACACTTTTTCACCTCTTGCAGATGTTTCGTTGCCCGGTTGACAGCCTCTTCGTATCCGGACTGCCTCAGCTCGCTCAGGCTCTCATAGTACTCATCTGGGTCGTCGTTCTCCGTGAACAGAACCTGCGACAGGATCTTCCACCCGCACGTGTCGAGCGCATGGCCCAGGTACACCTGTAAGCCGTGGCACAGCTCGTCCATTTCGGTCTCAGACACCCCCGGCGGGCCGAACAGCACCGTCCACACCCCGGCTGGCTCCTCCGGAAACTCCGGCAGGCAGGGTTCCAGGACGGAGTCCACCGAGCAGAGCTGCAGGTGGACCGCCCGCAGGTCCTGGAAGGAGAAGAGTCCTGCCCAGCTGCAGTCCTCTCTGCTCGGGCTGTCCAGCTCCTCCAGCTCCAGAGAGTCCAACGAAGGGGACAGCTCGTCCTCTCCCAGTATCTCTGCATCCGCCTGAATCTTGACTGGACTCGGTTTAGTCGCTGTGACGGACTTGGGTTTGGGGCTGCATCCTTTACTCGGACTCCGAGACACTTTGTCCCTGGTGGGACTCTCAGGCCATCTTGTTTTGTTCCCGTCCAGGCTGGTCGGCTCCGCCAGCGGGTCCCTGCCGAAGCTTCTCCTCTGAACCGTCCTGTCGTGACACGTAATGGCAAATTTCCCCTCCACCTCATTCCAGGCGACGATAAAGACAAATTTGTGCTTCTCCTTTTCCTCAAACGCGTTGGGGCGGACGGCTACCCATCCCGACTCTAAATTATCCTCCATAGTGAAGGACATTTCTGCTAACTAATTATAAACAGACTTCCAGAAACTGCGGAAAACCCGGAGCGCCGTTAAGCGGACAGCATTACAGCGCTGGAACAAAATGAACCGTTTCTCTCCGGGGATACTTATCGTCCTGCGGGGCTTCCCTCCTTCGTTTGGGCGGATGGATTTGGAGCAGCGCGGTGTCACTTCCCATCTCTGGCCCACCTGCCTCCAGCTCGGATGTCTTCCTGTCTGCTTCAGCCTCCTGCAGCCGCTAGCCTTGTTTTTAGCTCCAGACACACGGCAACAACGGGCGGCGGCGTTTTTGTGTTTACCACCAGTCCGACGTTAGAGCCGCCGCAGCCTCCGAGCTGCGTCCCGTTATCCTCAGTCTCTCGGCTCCAGACCTCCCTTCTGATCATAAAGCACCAGCGGGGAGCTGAAACAGAAGGGCACATCGTTCAGAAACACCACGCCGAGGACACGCATGAGCAGGATGAACGCGTTTGCCAAACTGCGTTGTCAGAAAGGCCAGCATCTTCTCCGAACTGACAGCAAGCCCGAGTTATTCCTCATTATTTGCACAGAATGATGCTGCGTTAAAGTGCTCTCAGTAATGGACGACTGACTTAAAAGAAATGTTCGTTCATATTCAATACCAAGCCAGAAGTTAGTAGTTTTCTATCGATCTTATATTTTAAAAACACATCTGTTCTATTTATGTTGCTATTGTCAAAAAGATCAGTGACAGTATATGTCTTAAAATTAAATACGGCCTCTGTGGGAAGCATTTGAACGCAACAATGGAATCTCGACGTATCCAGTGCACGTAGACGCGCTGACGTCCTGTATTGGCTTTGCAGATCATATTCCCCAACTGGGGTCGGAACAAGACTGAGTCATAAAACATTAAGTGAGAGTTCTTCAGAAACTCTCCAAAGAAATAAAATAAAACAAAAATAATTAGAAATAATTTACATTAATAACACTGTTGTTTGTTATTTGTTAAGCTGTCTGTTTTTCTGCATTCTTATTGACAAGAATTGCCCCTTTATTGGATTACTGTGTAACATCTACAGATACTAATATTATTAATACTGAGACCATGAAGTTGGCTACACTATCTGACAAATGCATACAATGATCTAAGAAAAGATAACATAAATCTTTTTTGGGAAGATTTATGTTATTGACTGAACCACAAAAAATATTAGCGGGTTTAATCAAATTACTTACAACCTTACGGCAAAGATGTTCCAACTTAATCCTCCTAATCATGATTATAAAGATGTGTCATCCATCAAATGTTCGTGGATTATTGATGAAATGGAATATATAGGCTATTGGTTTGTGCATCCTACAAGTATAATTTCAGCACCAATTGAAATAGGCAGAACCCTTTTGGTTGAGCTGTGGACATTAACTTTCATTTTATTTATACGGCACCCATTTGCATCAAATGTCCTCTCGAACCATTTAGCAGGAAAGGAAATCTATTAATCTGTAGAAATATATAGTCAGTTCAACCTAATCATGCACAAGGTCAATCACATACAATCCGCTTTAATCTTAGCTAGTAAAATATGCAGTCAGTTCAGCTTTGTATTGAAAAGGCTAAAGAGTTTTCCATCAAGTTTTGTGTCGAGTCACTGACCTGACTCACTGCCCCTGTATCAGCATCTATTTTTAACATCTGACGAAGCATCTGTAACAATAAATAAAGTGGCAACTCCAATAGACAGTAATTCTCTGAAACCTTAAGCAGAGACGAGAGAGACCTTTATACGTCAAACCTTTTAAACCATGTAGCGGCCCTGTACATTTGTTTCATTTTTGACACCCAAGAGTTCAATCTGTAGTAATTCTATCACTCAGCATTGAAAAAGTAATGAAGTTGCAAGTTTTTGTAACATTTCAAAGACATTGTTACACAATGTAAAATAAGTGGATGGATAATTTATGTATCCATCCACTTTCTTACACCTTTATCCCGTTAGGGTTAAAGGTTGTGAACGGGCGTGAGGCGGGGTCACCCTGGACCGGTCGCTAGTCCATTGCAGGGCAACACAGAGACGGACAGGACAGAACCCACGCATATGCAGGGAGAACATGGATATCAACTCCAAGTAGAAAGACCCCAGGCCAGGAAGTGAACCCAGGACCTTCTTGCTGCAAGGCAACAGTGCTACCAATTAGTGCAGCTATTTTATGTATTCGTAGTCATGTTAACATAATTTCTTTGAACTATATAAAAATGTTTCTATGTCAAAAAGATAGAAACATTAACCATAGATTTGGGTTAATTTTACAACATATGTTCTTATCTCTCCAGCCTTTAATTCTGACGTCGTTTTATGTTTTGTGTTTTCTATTCTTCATCTTTTACATTTTTGTCATGTTCCAGTTTCAAACCTTTATGTATTTTAGTGATGTTTTATGTGATAGACTAATACAGAGATATATTTGTGTGAAGTGGAGGAACAAATGATCCTCCATTTTAATTTTTTTTTAAAAATCTAAACAGTTTGGTCTACATTTAAAGGCTTTCTTTTTCTTTCTTTCGATCTTTCTATTGCACTGCATGCAGGGGGTTAGTGTTGGAGTGTGTGGCGAGGAAGACTGAGAGATAAAACTGCTTTTTATCTCTCAAGGCATTTTCTTTCACTTATTTATGTTCCTGTTAATGTTTAAATTGTTAGAGATTGGTATTTTTTGATGGTTTGGCTTAAATAATAGTGTTTGTTACTGGTTGTGTTTTTCTCTGCAGGGATGTCATCCACAGGGACACAGAATGAAAGTGGTGCCACAGCTGAATACCTCTGTGGAGCAGGTGCTGTTGGCAGTTGGAGACAAAGTGGGCCAAGGAAATATTGCATTTGCTCCTCGCATGACGCGGGTTCAGGACTGTTCATTTTGGGTAGCAGGGATTCCAAACTTAAACACGTCCAAGTGTTTATGTACTTGGATTCACCAACTCAGTTGTTAGATATCTCTTTCCGTGTTAAACACGAAGAGGGCTATTATATGGATTATGCCAGATTAGGTGTGATGAAGTGTTTTGAGTGTGGAGATGAGGAAATCTGTGCTCTGTCCTTGACAGCCTGCAGAGGGCGCTCTAGGATTTGCTCGAGACTTGACAGAAACAAAACAACACTCACTTCCTGGCGGGATTCAAACAGCAAGCTACTTTAAATGACCACGGGAATTTTAGGATTAAGTAACAAATTCGAGAAAGGAGACCTCCGAATTTTTTTTGTATTATTGCTAATAAAACGAATGATGCTACAATCACAAACACAGAATGAAAACTCGGGGAAGAAATTGTTTGAAGATGTGGTTAAAGTGTTGGATTGCTCATACGTCCGACGGACCTTGAAGGGGACATCATGCAAACAGAATCCGCGGCGCATTAACTGCGACAAGAGCTGTGTTAGTAGCTAAGATAAACTATTCACAGCTAGCTCACTTAAAGCGTTTTTTAATTGTACGTAATTAAATTCTTAAAGTAACTTCAGCAAGATCTTATTAATTCCTAATTTGTAATACAATAGCTCGGCATATTGTGAAGCCGAAGTGAGATTTGCTGTCAACTCGGGATACTTGTAAAGTTAAGGTGAGACGTTCAAGCTAAAATAACAATAGTTAATCGCAGTAATGATGGTGTCACATATCGGGGAATAATTCCCCATTTTTATGTCTAACAGAAAATTTCTCGAGGGTTTCTACATGCAAACATTTCATTATGTATACTCTGTTTTATTTAAAGGATATTAGTAACGTACGTACTTTTTAACCAGTGGTAAATTGTGTGTGAAACAGATTTTGTACACAAGCTTTCTGTACGCTGTAAAACATTTAGTGTGAACAGGACAATTTTATAAATATTTGTATTAGTTTTATTTTATTTTATTTTTTTTTTACAAATAAACAGGAACAGGACATCATCTTCAAGCTTTGCAAACTCAATTGCATTAAAAATATACCTTAATTCACACAAGAATCATGTCGATGTAACCTAGTTCAATGTCACGGCGCAACACAGGATATAAAAACATGCCGCAAAGCATCCTGGTAAATAGTTCCCACTCCTTTTCTTGTTCTTTCCATTTTTTTTAAGTGCCCTAAAAACTCCTGGTTTATTCAACTCTTGGAGGTTTGACCAAATTCATAAAAAGTTAACAGAACTCACTCTTACAAGTTTGTCTTTCTCAAACGCACACGTTTTGGTTCAAGATCTAAAACTCCCTACATTTATGGGACTTAAAGAGTGGAAGACAGTGAACACAACTAAATGCGGCTCAGACGTTTTTGCAGTGTACAGACTTGAGTTGGTTTGGTTAAGGTCTGTGGCTGGGAAACAGTTTCTGCATTATTACTAAAAATTACGACCCGGTTTATTGTTTACTAGCAGGTTCTACTAGAAAAGGATTTAAAATCTATTGGCTGATTTAATTTTGATTTTTTTTTTTTTTTTTTTAATCAGTCTTTGCGGTTGCTGCTGGTTTGACATTCCGCACATGGACAACAGCAGCTCAGATGAGACGTTGGGGCGGAATGAGGGTCCAGCTGCTGAGGAAGACACCTCACCAGCAGACATGCTGAGGTTCGTGTCCTCTTCTTACCTAATATCTCGAAATTTTACTCGATTCAAACCTTGCTGATCTTTTCTAACAATTTCAGAATCAAGCAGCAGATGGCGAACCAGTGCTTCGAGATGACTGTGCAGCTCAACGCAGGTATACGACGAGACATCTTTCTGCGTTATTGAATTGCTGTGTTATCAAGTTCGCCGAGAGCTGATTTGAAACTTCCCATTGTAGGAAAAAGTAAGCGGCCCTGCAGCACGTCTCAGGCAGAAAGAGAGCTGTGAGTATTGAAACAAAGCCTCTTTCATTTGGATCTAGGAGTCAAATCAGATTAGGAGGAAACTGAAAACTGCCAATGTTTCAGGCCGGACTGCGTCTCGGAGCTTGAACGCGTGAAGACGGTCCATTTCAACAACACCCTGGCTCTGCACAAGTGAGGCTAATCTACCAGCGTTCAGCTTTAAATTGTAGCAAACCTCTGAAGATGATTTGTTTTCGTTTTGTTCCTCAGAATACAGATGTGGAACGCTATCGGAGAGAAAATGAAGCAGACAGATCCAGATGCAACGTAAGTGCCTTCATAACTTGACGAAATCGCTACTGTTTGGGGTTTTTTTCCCCCCCCAGATGTTTTTGTTTGTTACAAACATCTGCGTTTCTTAGAGACCTGAAGGCTGTGAGTGCTCGCTGCATGGCTCTGTGTTCGCAGATAAAACAGCTCCAGATAGTAAGTTCTGGCTCATTTCATAGCAGTTTGATGGCAAAGACTTCCTGAAAAAATGGATTTCATATCTCAGTTTTTCATGCTTTTTCAATAGGAGACCAGAAATCTGCAGGATGAAATTACAGAAATACAGAAGGAGAGACTGGGTATGTTGTGGCATTCATCCATCAATTAATTCATCATTTATTCATTTGTTTATTCAATCATCTCTTTATTCTTATGTTTGTCTATCTGGTCCTCCATCTTTCCAAAATGTGGTTTTTCACAGGTTCAGTTATTTTCGGAGGTTCATTTTAAGTTTTGCATCATTACCAATGACTTAAAATTTTAGCAAAAATTTTAGAGATTTGAGTTTTAGAAAAGAAAACTGTCAGGAGTTCTCTGGCAGGTTTTATTGGTGTTGCTGACAGCTAACTTTAAATTGCGTGTGCGTGTGTGTGTGACTAGAGATTAAACGACTCACGCATGAAAAAATGAAAGAGACGCAGGAGTTACTGTCCAACAAAGAGCATCCAGACTCAGAAAAGTACAAAGCGGTGCTGGAGAAAGGCCAGGAAAACTTGGAGATTTATAAGAAGATGACCATAATGGCACAGAATGTCCTCAGGGTAAGTTACACACACACACACACACGCACACACACACAAAGAAATGCTTAACAGCTCATTAGTAACATCAGCATCTAGTTTATGAATTTGTTTCTTTCTCTCCTCAGGGCATCCTGTTGGCGTGTAAAGTTAACTGGCTGGATGAGCCAAACCTTCGTGAAATTGTAATGACGTTGGAGGACTTTCCTATCTCTGACTAGAGAAATCATTCATTTATCTGAGTTGCATGTTTTTTGTTTTGCGTTATTTAATAAAAGAAAGTCTCAAACCCCGTTTGGTTTCCCTGTTTTTTAAACAGTGTACACTCGCTCCCACTAGAGGGCAGCAAGGACATCCCGGACTTTTCGCTATTCCGTCATAGAAGAAGAAGAAGAAAGGAAGACACGTGTGGACTGAGTGTTGTTTAACTCACTCGGTATTTAGAAATAACAATAATAATAATAAGAAACACACATGAAACATTTGTAAAGTTCTTTGAATAGAATTAAAGAAGAAAATGCCAAAAGTTAAAGCGGAGAAGAAGAGCAGGCAGCACCAAGATGTTAAAAGCCAAGGTAGGTCTGACCGAGCAGTAGCTTGTTAGCTTTTGCATGTTAGCAAACATCGGTCTGTCAGCTGTGGCGGCAGCAGGGAGGTTATGTCAGTGCGGACAGATTCGTGTCAATTTATTGACACGAATCTGTGTCAATAAATCTGTGTCAAAATGAACTGAGATGTTACTTAATGTTTTTAGTTATTAAGTTATTCGTGTTGTGAGGACTCTCAGTCACTTCTAAGTTTATGTCGCTTGACAGCTTTAGATTTCTCAATGTCTGAGGTCCTGAAGTTAAATGGCTCAAACCAGAAAGACATGGATGTTTGAGCACCTTTTATTTTGTCCTACATTCTCTAAGTGTGTCCATAAACTTCAGATTAAACTTACTTTAATCTGTCCACTTGTACATGCTGCATGAGTAATAGTCTTTCTGTCCATCTGTCAATCCCTCTATTCACACATCACCCATCCAATGGGCAGTTTGTCCTTCCCTTCATCAATCTATCAGTCACCTTAAAACTGACTGGGACCTCTGTAAATTTGAGTCAGTAACGGTGTGAACATCCTGGTGTGACAGTTGAGTCCTGAACGAGGCCACATTGAAATAAATATTTGGTGTCTGTTGCAGGGATCATGTTCAACACTGGCGTTGGTCAGCACATCTTGAAGAATCCGTTGATCGTCAATGGGATAATTGAGAAGGTGCGCGTGTCACAGCGGCCTGGTGGAAGGAAACCACACGCTTCGACTGTTGGGTGTTTTAGCTGCTGAGCAAAATGAATTGAAGCCACAAGTCTGTCTAAATCTGAACATTGAAGGCAGGACTTGGGCTGACACTAAGCACAACGAATCGGCTGCTAGTGTCTGACTTGGGCTGTAAAGAAATAGAGCTGGACGATCGTTCAGTCGTCCAAAGTCTTATGTTTAGATGAAAATAAAGGTTTCCGTCTGGAGGAAGAGTTGAAAGGGACATAATGTTGGTTGAAATCCAGTGGGACGTTTCCGTGGTTCTGGGTTTCATGTCATCTCCTGGTGTTTGTCCACTTTGCTGAAGTCCATAGTCAATGTAACCATTTTCCAGGAAACTTTTGATCATTTTCACAATATTTGAATTATTTTTTAGACATACATGCCTGTACTTTATTCAACCATGAGATTATTCTGATTTTGACAGCGACTAAAATTAGTAGCACTGTGTCCCTGTCCCTATGTTTGAACCGAGAGCAAACGGATCCACTCAACTGTCTTCATAGACATGCTTCTTTTGTAGTTAATTGGAGGTGATTTATAATGTAGCTTATTTTTCAGGCTGCTCTCAGGCCAACAGATGTGGTTCTGGAGGTTGGACCCGGTACGGGTAACATGACGGTGAAACTGCTGGAAAAAGCAAAGAAGGTGAGAATCTGGAGAGTTTGTTCCCACTCCGTTCGGAGGAAGAATGTGTAAAATGAATCATATATCAAATACAGCAGTGCGCGTTTCATGTGCCGTATGCACAATTAAAAGTATGTTTTTAAGCCTTTAAGGAGATCTGAGGTGTGAAACTGTCAATAGTGGAACTATTAGCTATGCACTCAACGAATTTGACCGACATGCAAAAGGTTTTATGTTGTGATTCTGTGTTTGTGACATTTTGCTCATAAAATTCCTACTCTGATTTTCTCCTCGTGCAGGTGGTGGCCTGTGAGTTGGACTGTAGACTCGTGGCTGAACTCCAGAAAAGAGTGCAGTGCACGTGAGTGAGGACAGCAGTCTGTGCTGAAGTCTACTCTCTTTTGAGTAGAAATTGTCAGATTCATGACCACTATGAGACAAGTGAAGCTTTGTTTCTTTCGACAGGCCTTTGCAGAACAAACTTCAGATATTAGTCGGTGACGTCTTAAAAACAGATCTCCCTTTCTTCGATGTTTGTGTCGCTAACTTGCCTTATCAGGTAAACACTTTTATTTCCTGCTTATGATCCAGATCTCCTTATTCTTGCCTCCGTGTAACTTTTGTTACTCGCTTGTGCAGATTTCTTCACCGTTCGTCTTCAAGATGCTGCTTCACCGACCGTTCTTCAGGTGACCGGAAGCTCGCTGAGACGCAGCTGTCTTCTCCACGCCGAGTGTTAAGGCTCCTCTTCGTGTTGTTCTGTGCAGATGTGCTGTTCTGATGTTCCAGAGAGAGTTTGCGATGCGCCTGGTTGCCCAACCTGGAGACAAGCTGTACTGCAGGCTGTCCATCAACACACAGCTGCTGGCGCGTGTGGATCACCTCATGAAGGTCGGCTCGGAAACTCTTCAGTCAACAGCAACGCTTTTCAATTATTCAATGTATGCAGTGTTGGAAGAATCTTGTCGATCCTCCCAGGTGGGGAAAAATAACTTCCGTCCTCCGCCGAAAGTTGAGTCGAGCGTCGTCAGGATTGAGCCGAAAAATCCTCCTCCTCCTGTTAATTTCCAGGTGAGCTCCAACTGTCTCTGGTTGGTCCTTAAGAAAAAAAACATTTGGTCATAAATGCAACCATTTCTTCCGAATGTAACAGGAGTGGGACGGTCTGGTGAGAATCGCCTTCGTAAGGAAGAACAAAACCCTCAGTGCAGCTTTTAAGTGAGTGACAACCTGCTTAAAGAAGAAAACCTGAGCTGGTCGGCCGAAGCGGAGGACCTAACGGGTGTTTTCATTTATCAGGTCCACCGCAGTGGAACAGCTGCTGGAGAAGAACTACAGAATCCACTGCTCATTACACAACACGGTGAGTAATAAAAACGAGTAAAGATGATCCGGTTTCATTCGTTCACCCGGTTCAAAACTCTTTCCTCCATCTTAAACAGGAAGTCCCAGCTGACTTCAGCATCAGCAGGAAGATCGAGGGGGTTCTGCAGGAGGCGGAGTTCAACGAGAAGAGGGCCAGGTCCATGGATATCGATGACTTCATGGTGTAAGATGCATGATCCAAATCCGCACTGGATTTTCCTTTTAGGTCCATGATCCAAGGTTCACCTTTAAATTCTGTTGTTTTTATCCTCAGGCTGCTGCACGCGTTCAACTCTGCAGGAATCCACTTTTCATGAAGAGTTGAGACAGAACTATGATTGGAGATGGAAACAGTCTGACTGATCCAACCTCTTGGCAGACGAGGAATGAATTGTGAATGTTTGGATGAAAACATCATGTAGTCAAACAGCTCATATTGAGCACCATTAAAATCATGTATGAGGATGCATAGGTTCCTTTTTGTCAGATGGATGTTATTTTGAAGGAAGTGTGCGAGTGTGTTTGGCTGATTGCAATTTGTAGAGGGTTATGGAAACTACAAGTGTCATTTTTCACAGTGTGAAGTTTTTCAAATAAAATCTGCACCCATCATCTTTTTAAACAAACTAGGTTTATGTTTATGCTCCCAGAAAATATTATGCAAGGAGTTATATTATTTTACAGAAGACAAGGATCAAACACACACTGTGAAGTTTGATTTGCTCATTGGTGTCGATTATCAGGATACAAAAAAGTGAAAGTACAACATAGAAAATATTTTTTTATGTTAAAATACTAAAATTAGAATTGAGGTTTGAAACGGTTTTGTCCCATTAATCATTCAGTCATTCAAAAACACTTTTGTAGACACATTTCTGGAGGTTTTAAGTAGATATTGTGACCATTTTAAAGTATAAATAAAAGCAATGTGAGTTTGCAGCAGATATTTTACAGGGCAGGTTTTAATACAGCTACTTTCACCCAGTCAAACCTACACACATCCATATGCTGATTGGTAAGCAACTCTTGGGTTATACGTGCCTTGCTCAGGGGCACCATTGAGGGGGAAGTCGAATCACACCTACAACCTTCAAATTGAAAGATCGCTCTCAAGACTGAGCTACATTCACACCTAGTAAATAGTTGCCTAAACTAGAAAACATGCAGATGGTATTCCCAAATATTTGGCAGCGAATACATAAACTGGACAGTAGGGGGCGAGAGAGACAAGATTAGAATGCCGTCGAGTTTGTTCCATTTCCGAATAAAAGCCATGTCAAAGTATTAATTCCATTGAAAAGAGTTGGAAATCAGGCACCCGAATGAGTTTAGATGAAAAACACATTATAATTTGCCATAAAATGTTTCATTTTCTCATGCAGCTTTGGCAAAAAAAAAAAAAATAATAAAAATGTACCCAGACCAAACAGGATGTTGTGCAGCACAGACCACGTTCAGAAGGTCCGTTTTTTTTAATAAAATGGAAGTTTTGCTCAGTTTATTTGGAGAACATGTCACAGAAAAGTCATTCAAATGAAACAAAATTTTCTTCTCTTTTTTTTTTTTTCTTCCAACTCCCTCCAGCATTACATCCAGTGCAAAACTCTTGAGAAACACGAACCAGTGGCAGGTCTGTGGCCTTCACTATACATTTATTAACAGTTCTTCTTAGTTTCTGTAAACACAGTTAAACGGGGAGGGAGAACCGTCGGAGGCGGTCGACGCCACGTATGAGGACGACATGGCACCGACCGACCGACCGACGCGAGGCCGCGGTTAAAACAAAATAACAAAAATTAAGCAACCCTCCGAGGAACACGGGGAAACGGAGACAAAACGAGAGCTTGGAGGTTTCTCCTCAAACCGCTATGAACGAAGAGTGAAACAGAAGATAGCACTTAACGAGGAAATACGGACGTCACGACGTGAACCAAGGAGCGCGAGGCGGAGGGGAGATAAGCTAGCATAGAGCGCAGCATGCAGACAATGTCAGGCAGAACCAGAAACGCTGCTTTTTGTGTTAAAACTTCCCAGTTCGATTAGAATCTCTTCATATATCCAGTCAAAAGAGTTTAGCTAAAAGTATAAAGAAGTATAAAAGAAAAAAAAATAATTTAAGTAGACAGAAGGAAATTAAAAATTCTTCATGAAAAAAAAAAAAAACACAAAAAAAACATCTAAAAATGGAAGGAAAAAAACCAAATCCCTTCCTGAAATATCTAAACAGAGTAAGAGCAGAGTCAGTCCTGTTAGGAGAGATCAGAACAAATACAGTTTGTTGAGCCTGTTGCTGTGTGAAATAGTCCTTTTATTTGTTTTTCACAGCTGCTGGAGACGGCCAGAGTTGTGCCAAACGTCTAGTGGTTCTGCTTGTGAACGCGCCACCTGAGCATCCTCTGCCTCTAAAGAGCTCGTGGTCTCTTGGGGTTGATCTGCTTACTGGCTTGCTCCTCCTCCTGGAGCGTAGAGCGGAACGACTTCACTTTATCTGTTTTCAGAGGAGGAAAAAGACGACAATTTGAGTCAGCTTTTTCTCCCTTCCCCCTTCCCCCCTTCAGTGTTCATGCTGCAGTCGCACCTCTGAGCTCGGTGAGGATATCTATTTTCTGCTCGAGGATCTGCTCCAGCTGGGTGGCGTAAGACTCCACGTCGTAGTCCACCTCCTCGGTCATCTCCAGCAGCACCTTCTCATCCTCCAGCCACCGGATGGATTCCTGACCCCCGGGCAGAGACACACGGCTCAGTCTCAGGATGAGCTTTCAAGCGAGGAATCGAAACATGATCAGCTGAATCGGATTGCTTGTTCGTGTTTTCACCTGGAAGACCGCTCTGTGGTCCTCCAGAACCTGCTCCTCCATCTCAACCAACTGGGAAACGGCTTCATGGAAAGTGAAGAGCTGAGGAGAAACCTCTTCCTCCTGGAACAGCAAAGCGTCATTAGTACCACAGAATGATGCTGCCACCACCAAGTGTCACTGTGTTCAGGCGGATGTGCGGTTTTCCCAGGGTTACTGCGTCAGCCAGTCGAGTTTAGGTTGAAGGCCGCGTTTTTCTTTTTGGATTTTCTTTAGGTTTACAGTTATATCTAACAGTTATCCATGAAGTTTCCAAACCTGGAGATATTTCAGAACCTAAACTTGCAGTTCAACCTCAAAACCTTCATCTCTCATTTAAAACAAAAACTAATTTCAGTCCCTTTCACAAAATAACTTTGTGTTGGTTTATCACCTAAAACAATCCAAATTGGACTGGAGTTTGTGGATTTAACCTGACAACACGGAACAAACGTGGCAGTTTAGGTGCTGTAGGACCTTTTGGTGTGACAACAAATAATTTAGGAAATTCCATTTTCAGAAATGTTTGTGCAACTTCTCAGGCAGTCTAGAAGCTAAACATGTTGAGTTTGTTTCATAAGTGAAATCCAAAGAATTCGCATCGTCCTTGCTGCCGCTCTGATCTTCCCTGCAGGACTTACATTCTGCTCACAGAGCAGTTTGAGGTCGTCCCTCTGCGGAGAGATGCTCAGCCACTCCTCGTCCAAAATATCCAGCTGGTTGACGGCGTGGATGTTTGGTCTTCCTCCCTCCATCACCTGGTTGGGGTCAACTGTGAGCTCCTTCACCCTGCGGAGCAAAAACAGACGACTCATCAGGTCCAGTTCTGCTCTGAGGTCAGCTTCTGTTTCATGTAGTTTATGGCGATAATTATGGGTTGAAAGCATTTATTATTTGCTTATTATTACAGCAGCAAAGCCATGCAACAACATGTATATATATAAAAAAAAAGTCTCAGTCTTCATAACAAGAGTTTAAAAGCTAATAAGAGTCCAATGAGGAATCATGGAGGTAATGAGGGATTACTGCCATGTCCCTGACCGATAAGTACCCAGTTAATTAATCAGGACTGAGAGTGGGATTACCTGCTGAGAGCTGGCTCAAACAAAAAGCTCATCCTGGCTGCATTACCAACAGCTAACCGTGAAGCTTTGACCCACATTTTCATTCTGACTTCACAGCTTTCAGCCAGCCATGCAGATGTCACAACTACTGACAACACTGAACAAAAACCAAAAGACCAGATGGATATGATGACGTTCAGAAATCACTGGTTGGAAATAATAGTGAAAGTGCAAACGCAATGGAAGGTGGGGAAAAAAAAAAAGAGTGATGGGCTGATGAAGCGGCAGATGAGGAGTGGTGATTTTACTGGGAGGAGGAGCGTGCGGTATTTGACCTGCTGGGAGAGGTCGCAGCAAAGTCATCGAACTCAAAGGTATTGGTGGGCGAGTGGTCAGGGCGACTCCCCTGACCGCCCTGGGAGAAGGGGATGTCTGACGGACTAATCCCAAACTCCTTCACTCTGAGTGGCGGCGCCCGAAGGAGCAGAGTGAGGGAGGCGGGAAAGAAGGAAGGAGAAAAAGCAGGAAAGAAGAAGGGTAAGAGAGAGAGTTGCAGATCAAACCGACCATAGAAAACACACCGGCTGTCTGGACTATGTAAAGAGGGTAGAAGTGCTAATCAGGCTAAAATCCCCCCACCTGTTGGCGTAGCGCAGTGTGTTGAGCGTGTTTTCACAGGACGTCATCCCAGGAGAGATTGTTGCGATCTACGGCAATACGGTACATTTAGATTAACGGGGATTATAGAGAACGGCCAACATGGACACACACTTCCTCCGCAGATGATGAGCTGACCATGCATGTGCGAGAGTTCTCCCCGATGAAGGAGTCTCTGAGGACCTGGGTGAGCTTACTAGCTCTGAAAGGAGTGTGCGGTTTGTTACGGCCGAGAGCTCGGATGCACTCCTGAAACAAAGCAAAAACGATGAGAAGAAATGTGGCGAGAAGAATACCGTTCGGGGTAAAAAATAAAACTGCATGAGCCTTTCAACATATTTCACGCGTGTCCTCATCTCGGTCGCACAGGCAACGGACCTTGAGCGCCAGCAGGCTTTTGTTTATCTCGGCTCCCTCCAGACGAGTCTGCCGGTCGGCACTCGATGTGTCGGCGCCTCTCTCGTTCCCTGCGAGGTCGATGAGCGAGAACTTCCCGTGCATCTTCCCTTTCCTTCGAAGGATGATCTGGAACACGGCGTGGCTCCTCGATGAGTGAGCGTTGGCCGATGTCTGCCCAGATGTTCTGGGAGGAAACAGGAAGAAAAGTTTAGGGATAATCATCAGATCAGCTGATGGGAAACAATCTGAGAATTATGATCTGCTCTGTGTTGCTCTTTAAACACATTGAGGTTTGTGATGGTAAACTTGTTGAGTATGTATGCATTTCCTGCAGGAGCCTTTAACAGACCATAATGCATCAGCCTCCACCTCGAACAACCCAGCCCAGCTCTACCTGCAGCTGTTTCCCACTTCAATAAGTTTTAGGACGTCTTCGGTGCACTTGACTTCCTTCTCCTGGAGCCCCACCACCTGAACCTGTTGCTTCCCGTCCTCCAGCACCCTCAGCTTAGCTTTACGATTCAGGAGGTCGAACACCTGGAGATACAAACCGCAACAGTCAGCTTTGTGCGGTGCAGGACAGAGGACGGACCAGCAAACCGTTAAAACAGCTCTTACTTTTCCACTGTAGATTTCAAAAAAGGTTGCATAAACTTGTAGCTCCAACTTCTTGTAGTTGGCTTTCTTCAGCATTTGGAAGACATCCCGGGCTGCGCAAAAGGAAACGCGACATTTAAATCTGTTCTTTGTCAAAGCAATCCAAGTTTGTTTTGTTTAATCCATTAAAAGATTCAAATGAGTTGCGTCATGTTTACCTGCTAAAGCGTAAATTCCTTTAGAACAGTCTTGGTTCTTCCCAGAGAAGTCTCCTCCCATAGTCTAAAACATGGTAAACATTTGAACAAATCTCACTGAAATATGCCGTCCAAGTTCTTCTAAGTGTTTCATTTTCGAACAAGCTCTCGCCGTTTCAAACTCACGTGTGTTTTGCCGCTGCCTGTCTGACCATAAGCAAAGCAGGTGGCCATGCCCCGCTCAAAAATGGTCTCCACTAAAGGTCTGGCAGTAAACCTTCGGGATGAGAGAACGTCGTGTACATCAGTGAAGGCGAGACGCTTTCAGGACGCACACAACACACCAAGAGCTGTACGTCACACGTCTTCACAAACCTGTACACCATCTCATTGCTGGAGCTGTCGTCAAAGGCGTAGTCGAAGCGGAACGTCTGGTTCTCCAAGTAGCGGGTGAGGTCCACTTTCTGCTTGGGTTCATGAACCATCACCACGTCCTTACTGGGGATGGTGATCACGTCTAGATCCTTCATGGTCAGCTCTGCAAGCCAGCAGAAAGCAGCAACATGAACGGCGCCTTGCAGAAGTATCAACATCCATCAGATTATCATATCTACAGGTGTTTTATTGGAATTAACATAAAGTAAAGAATAACTGATAAGATGATGATGGTTTTCACACAAAAAAAAATATTTTAAAAATGAGAAAATCCCAACACAGCTACCAAGTCTGTGGATTTAATTTGGATTCAGGAAGGGAAAAAGTTGCACTCTTGTCTCATCTGACCACAGCAACTTCTTCTTCCCACTTTTCCATAAAGACTTTATGAGTGGACAACTAGTAGTTGTCCTGTCTGCAGATTTTATTGGATCAAACCCCAATAAAGTTCACGTAAGTTTGCGATGGTAATGTGGAAGAAATGGACTGGCTCGCTCTAAAATACCTCCTTACCTTTTTTGTTGAGTGGACGTTTCCTCACACAAACGCATATTCTGTGCTCTTCGATCTGCAAAGACGAAGAGATAATGATTTTAAATGAGTTATCGACGACCTGGAACTTTCAAACAAAAAAGCAGCAGCAGCTCTGGCTTCTGCTCACCACATCCGCTGTGGTCAGGGGCCTGTAATCCAGGCTGGCCCGGAAGTCTCGGATCATGTACATGATCTCATAGTTGGGGATGGTGGTGTCCACCTCCTGGAAAACAACATGGAGATCAGAAATTTAAAAAAAAAATAAAAGTTTTACACATGAAATGTCCTTTTGGTCTGCAGGAAACAGTGATTGAACGCTGCTGCACCTGAGCTCGTTTCTCTCTGAGCTCCTGCTGCTGAAGCCGGCGCCTTTCTCTCTTCTCCTGCAGTTTCTCCACCTCCTTCACGCAGTTCGACTTCCTTCTCGCTGCCATTGGGAAAGAAGAGACAGCAACACCTCCAGTTTTAAGACGACGCATCAGTAGCTTGTTTATTTCACCACTTTTTTTCACACTGGTGGCATTCCCAAAACTAAAGGGAAACCCTACATAACAAAGCTGAAGAGTGGTAGTGCAGTGACTGGCACACTGTGTTTCCACCATTAAACACTAGCTGCTTTCTCTTCGTAGCCAACAAAAAGCCTTTAGAGAGTCCAAAGCCTTCTCTTGTTACGTCTGCCTTTAATCTGTTCTATTAGGCACAAAAGAACTGGAAACAATTAGAATGTCTCGGTTTTATTCCATTCCTTTATTACTTCTGCTAAATATGATTTTCTCAACAAATCAGAGACCAACCTGAGTGTCACCCAAAAAGCCCATCCCACCCGCTGATTAGTGTTGCTTCAAATCAATCAGAAACGATTAGTAACCACAACAGGATACATGTTGGAGAAATGTGAGTAAAAAAAACACTTCAGATTTGACCAAAGAAAAAAACAGTGATTATCTGATTGGTTCAAGCATCCCACTGCAAAGCCTGACAAAACCCAGTGATACTGCGCTGGCCCCCTGCTGGCTCCAGTCCCACCAAACCTAGACCATCTGAGCAGGAGGATTAATAATCTGCTCTAATCTGTGAGGAGAAGATGAGCTGGGTCAGAACCAGGACAAGAAAGCCGGAGAGTAGTGCAGCACCACGCGTCGCCCAGTTATTCAGACCAATAGAGAAAAGGCTGCAAAACGAAGGAGGGGGGTCCGGTCTTCCTCCGAGTCCAAACAGTGAGGTAACTGAGTTCAACGCAAAAACACTAAATCCGAAAGATTTTTGATCTAGTTTCTACTACAAATATCTTAGCACACTGGAAATAAGACAACACTAACTTCCAAGTAACTTTTTTAGCAAAATGTAGGAGCTTATTTTAAGTTCCATGACAGAACTGTCATGTTCCACAGGCAGATTATGTCAAACGTGACCAGTACTTTCTCATCAATATCAAGGTTTTATTGACCTAAAACAGCCTCCTATTACTTGATAAAAAGTTATTTGTACTAAGATATTTGCACTGAAACTAGACCAAAAATACTTGGTAATATTTTATGTTTTTGAAGTGCAACAGTGAAACACAAGCCTCTTCTCCATGTATGCATATATGTGTGTGTGACTCAGCAGAAATCAGCACAGACAAACAGCAGCACTGATGTCCTCGTTTTGCTCCCTAATACCCAGAAAGCTTAACTGAGGCACGGATTGGGTGGTGCTGCTTCATCTCCGCACCACAGCTCCCGACAGCGTAACTCGTCTAGGGCGCTCAGGTTCTAGTGGGAAAACTAACAGAATCACCATGAAGCACTGAGGGCCGGGGTAACAAGCAGGCGATACATACACAGCTGTCCAAGCTCCTTTCTGGACATCAGTGAGGATTCTGTGATAAACGTGATTGATAAAATATGAAAAATTAAGCTTTGTCCAATAACCAGAAAGCGTCTAATGTTTTCGATTAAACTAAAAACACAAATGGATACAATACATTTCATTTGCTGAAGTGATTAAGTGCTTTTGGGCAAAAAACAAAAGAAAATCTTAGCTGTGCTGGATTGAAAACCGTTTTCCGTTGTCCGTTTACCGTTCTGTTGCTGCTGCTGCGTCTGAAGCTGAGTGGCCTGCTGGACTGGAGGAGGCGGAGTCGGATCCGGCTGCTGAGGCTGGAGAGGTCTGGTCCGAGTCGGAATCGCTAAGAGCAGAAAGTCACAAAATAAATTGATAGATCTATGCAGTTTCATTCCTTGTGTTAAAAAAAAAAAAAGTTTATTCCAATCACTTGAATCAATCCAAAATTTAAATTATGACTTAAAAAAAAAAAAAAAAAAAAAAAAAATAGCTACATCTGCACTTTCAAATGATCTGAAACTGACAACATTTTGAGCTGCGAGTTATACATGGATACAACATGTTAAAACTTTGTAGCGACTATTTAAAACACAATTTGAGATGCGGTGAAGTATTTCCAACAGTTATTCAGATATGCAGTTTATCGGTCTGAAGCAAACCTCTGTTGTCCTTGGAAGGAGTTTCATTTTTAGTAGGTGCTATCGTCCGCCGGTTCTGTAAAAGATAAAACAAATAAATTAGATACTGGTAAGCAACCCTCTGCTTTTGTAATGGAGATCTGTTTTTGACTTCAAAGAGTCAGATTAGTTTAGAATAAAGCATCTCTGCTCCTGGTACAAATGACTGACAGCATTTCAACGCCTTAAATGTTAAAGTCGGTAAACAACTTGCTTCTAATTCAGCTCTGAATGTATTTTCTGTGTACAATGAATCAATCTGATTCATTTAGCATTGCAACATAAAGGAGTATTTCCAAAATTATCCAAATGACACTTGGATATCCACAAACAAGTGTTGTTGGGCCCTGCAACAGTGATTACAATGCTGCAAAAAGAATTTGAAAAGAAAATGAGAACATTTTGTACTAAAGTTGTTTTTTGTTTGTTATTTGGAGTTGGTGTTACAACATTTACCTTTGCAATTTTGTTGACTTTCACAGATGTGGGTGTGGGAGGGGGAGGAGTTTCTGGGCTGGGGGCAATCTCCTCATCTGGTGCTACATCTGGATTAAGTGCAAAAATACTCTCCAAGTCGATCTGTAATACGAAAACAAACTAATTTACATGTTTGACCTGGATGCTCACATGCCAGTTATTTTATTTTTTTGACAGTTTACAATAAAACATTACTTTAATAAAAGACACAAAAGACACATAAAAGCACAAAAGTAGAACTAAAATTAAAACTAAGCCAAATGTAAGAAGTGGGTCTGAGTGTCATTGTGTGAGTCGTGTCTCTAGAAAAACAAAACATCTGATGTGTTCGGACACATTTCCACAGACATAACAAGAATACACACATGAATACTAACGTAATCAACTCAACATGGCTGGGTATAATGTAACTTTCTTTAGAGTTAAATGATTATGAAAAGAAGAAAAATAAACAAAAAAAGAAAACAAAAAGAAAATGAGCCTTTTCACAATATTAGTTGTGAAATTACATGTAATGACCACATTTTTCAAAGCACTACAAATGTTTCCACTGTGATAAACGTCACAGGTTCTTGACGAACAGAAGACAGCCCTCCAGTTAAAAATGATTGACCTGTAATTTAAAAATAAAAACAGGATGTGCAGGTTTACATGTAGAAGGTGACGACTGGTGGGATCTCAGGACATGCAAGAAAGTTGCATAATCCAGCAGCACTGGAATGCCTCGGGATGCAATATTCATCGCAATGGAAAGTAACAGCGGCAACATGCTGCTGCTGCTGCTGGGGACACGGCTCTGAAAGGCAATAAATGGCGGGTAAAGTGCTGTTTTTACCTCCTTCCCTTTTGTGTCCCCATTTTCTATCCATTCCACTGTGACGCTCTCATTGTCCTCATTCATGGACGTCACCATTGCCTGATGTATACGTCCTGGAAAAATGGGAAAGAAAATAATAATCATAAGACAAAGCCAGGCTTATGGTTTAAGTTGGGTTAAAGGTAAAGCATTGACCTTTATTTCCTTTAGTGTCAAATATTATTATTATTATAAATCTACTCTAAGTTTAATTACCTCTGGATAGATATGGTTCTGCAAATTTTATCACCAGGAAAGTCGAAGTTACGGACAGAGAAAATCACGAAAGTGTCAAGTGAAACTAATTTAATCCTAAGACAAGTTTAATAATAATTTTTAACCTAATAGAAGACAGCGGAATGCGTTTTATGTGCGGGCCGCTGTCATGTGAGAGCTGGAAAACAAGCTGGGGCTAATTTCAGTTCTTTCAGCTTATGAACGTCTGATTAACGACAATTACAGCCACAGATAACGGAGCAGAGCCCAGCTGCCGCCGGGCCGCAGGCTTCTCTCCGCCCCTCTGTCTACAGTGGAACAGGAACAGCTGTAAAGAACCACTTTGCTCCTTGCCTCTGTGGATTTGACAGCATGCTGTAAGCTCCCCTCTCAGCCCCAGGAAACACCGTGTTCCAGTATTTATTATTCAGATAAAGCTCAGAAGATGTTTTCTGTGTTCCCAAGTCTTGTAGAGTCGACTGATTTAACATGGCCTTGTTTCCCCACCCCCCTCAAACCAGTGAAATATAAAAAAAATTATAAAAATTGATGTCCTTGTAATCCCCCATTTCTGTTTACTGGGGACAAGAAATCTGCTTTCTAAATACAATTCCTGCATTTTTAACATGAAATATGAATGAAATAATCTGGGGAAGATGTGAGTAACCTTAACAGGAGCTTCTACCTTAAATTACATTTTTCCACTTTTCCAGGCTGGGCGACAACAATATGTTGCTGCTTTGTCTCTGCCCGGACACTTTCTCTGAAAAACACACACCTTCCTAAAGCTTTGGATGCTGTAAAAACAAAGTGTGTGGTGTTGAGGACCAGCAAGACCTGCTTCAAATATAATCTTGAGTAATGTAAACTTTTAATGAGCATAACATACAATAATGAGCACAACAAAATAAAAATATCATCAACTCAGCAGTCTGAAGTGGTTTTCGCTCGTGCCTTTATCACACGCTTAAGACTCCTGTAATTCTCTGAATACAAACATTGATTAGTCATTTTTTAATGAGGCAACTTACAGGAAGTAAGAACATATAAACCCCATGTTGGACTCGCTCCACCCGCTTCCTGTCCTCCACAGGATGGATTAGGATTTTATTGCTGGTTTAAAGGTTCCTAATTGTCTGGCCCCATATTATCAGCAAGACAATATTTAGTTGAAGCTTGAATCAGCATTTCATTTTCTGTATCTTTTTATATTTATCACTCTCTTTTATATAATAAATGTATTTGTTTTATTCTCAGATTTCTCCCTCAGTTTTTTTTTCCTATTGTTACATAAAGTAGTAATTTGGTTGTTTTATTTTTTGCTCCTGGTTGTGTTCAATCATCACTGAATAGCACTTTGATACACTTTTTCTATATTACGTGTTTTATAAATTGAGTTTACATCGACTTAAACATTCAGATTCAAATGCTCAGTTTTCATCTTTCCTTTTGCCAGGGTCACCTGAGATGAGGCCGTTTAGCTACATGTTTTTCAACATTTACCCACAAAAAATACCCTGAAAATAGATGAGAGTTTGCCAAAAGGTGAAAACGTTTTTTTTTTTAATGATTGACTCACTCAGCTTTGCAATTTTACAATAAAAAAATAAATACTTTTTGCCCGGTTATTTCTCCTAATCTGTTTTAGACATGATTTGTAAATCAGTAAATCTGTAAATCAGACCATATATCTATAATATTGATGCATTTTATTACCAATGTTGGTGAGTGTTCCATCATAATATTTACTGCAAAATTTATGCATCAAAATCTAAAATACTTTAATCAACATATGATGCTACCCTTTGGATTAGATATATAAAAAGTTTATTGACATAAATTTCCCATAAATCAACGTTTTTCCTCCAAACTCAGCACCTGCTTGAACAGCCATCAGGAAGTGCTGCCCTTACTGTGTGTGACAGGACTTCATCTCTTTGTTACGCAAAGATAGGGTAATTTTTTTCATTTATAATGAGTTCTACATGTTTAAGATACACTGTATACATAAAGCAAACCCAAACCTGATGATCCATCATAAACATTTAGAAGAAAACTTAACTCAGCCAAAAATGGAACAGTGAATGCACCCAAGAGGTGCTAACATGTTGGCAGAAATATTTCAAGATGTTTGGTTTTTTTAACTCTCAAATTTGTAGTGACTGAGAAACATTTTGCTTTCAAACACATGCCTTCCAGTAAACCCATCACGAGGGATGCATAATGTCACCATTTACATTGTTATTGGCCGATATTAGTGCCTTTATAACATATCGGTTCTATCGACGAGGGTAGGAGAAAAGATAAGACCAGTAAAATCGAGAACAAGAACAGAATTAGGATTGAAACCATTCCTCGAATGATTTGAGGACCTCGATTATTAAAATTCCTCGAGGAAAATTCACCTGCCTTGAAGTTTCATTAATCTATGTCTTATTATTTAGCGCATCGTGTTCCGTCTGGAACATCATTTGCGTTGCGCTTCTCTCTGACTTACGCCTCTGAGTTGTTAACGAAAGCTAAGTGTTAGCCAAGTTCGGCGGTGGGGATTTTATTGGTTGATGATAATGCCCGGGTTTTTATCGCCTTTGGGGGACCAGTGCCCGGAGGACAGCCTTTTGCTTGTTGAAAGCGAACGGCGGGACGAGGCTGCAGGAGTATTTATACAGGTGAGCGGATAGACTGGACACGGCGGGAGGCTGAGTAGCTGATGCTTACAGTGAGTGTAGCTTTACGGAACCGCACAATACATTTCATATCATTCTGGTCTCAACAAACGGGTGGCGGAAAGCATCGTTGCGGCACATTGCTGGTACACGAGTTTGAGTGTGACGAACGAAGGTGGCGTAAATGTCCTGTGTTGGGAAGTGCTGTGCTTGCGTGGGAGTTTAGAACAGCCCACCATAGGCACAGCCCACCATAGGCACAGCCCACCATAGGCACAGCCCA
>VMRN01000002.1:13833682-13928086 GCA_010277015.1 Poeciliopsis turrubarensis
CATAGGCACAGCCCACCATAGGCACAGCCCACCATAGGCACAGCCCAGTCGTCGCGAGTTCGACTCCCGGCCTCGGCGACATTTGCCGCATGTCTTCCTGTCAGACAAAGACATGTCCTCCCCTTCACTCCCATCTTACGTCCGTTCGCCTGCCCTCCACCACTCCAAGCCCCTCAAAAATTCATCTGTTAAACTCACTGAAGATGAATACATGAACTATGCATGTGTATTTGTGAGCCTGCCTCTTTGTTATTAAATTGAATAGAATTTCAGATCTTCGTATGACTTTTCTACAGGTTAACTTAGAAAGTTACAGGCTAGTTTTCTAAGCTATGAAAAAATTAACTGTTAGTTAATGCTTAAATATGAAAAATTGGACTGACACTGATATCCGATGGTGGTGATGCCAGATTTACCAATATTTTATTTTATAAATTTTTTCTAATCCGATTACTTGATTAATTATAAGAATAAGCGATAGATTATTCGATTACTAAAATATTCATTTACAACAGCCCTAAACAGAATAATTCCTTCTTACTCCTTAAAATGCAAGAACAAAACAACGTTGCTCGTTTTGTTCTTCACATCTATTATTTTTAGCATGTCCACAACCCCAAATATTGTTATATTTATGCATGTGTGTGTTTAAGGGCACTCCTTTTGTTATTGTATAATGTTAATGAAACAAAGAAATTGAAGAGACCAAAGAAATTCTAACACAAATAATATGAAGAAGACAATATAACCACAAAAATGTAGTGAATACATGCAGAATCAGTTTGAAAAGTAGATGTATAAAGTATTTGATCTATAACCAGTGATGTCATTTTCCACCTTTGTGACCTGATTGTATATCGGTGCTGCTTTATTATTCATCTGGTCACCATGTGAAGAGCATCAAGCGCAAGGCATATGCTATTTGAGCGACACTGTATACCTGGATGGTCCGGACACACTGCTGGGAAGCACCACATGATGAATTTTAAACTCTTCAACCTGTTTCTATTTAAGCTAAAGACCCAGAGTTTAAATATACACGTATTTTCTGTGACTAAGAAAACTGAAAATAATGGTGCCAGTCAATTAGTTTTGTTATTCTAGTTTTGTTATTCATGTCCGTTGTTTGTATCTAAATCTACCCATTCAAAAACTATTTTTTACGTCTTTTAATGTCACATAAGGTAATTTGTTGATATAAGTTGGAGAGTCATTTTTAATTTTGCATTAGTGTCATTTCTATTCTTTTTGAGAGAAAATGAATGCATTCCATTTGTACCGAATACAAATAGTGCTTATTTGTATTCTGTACAGCTTCTGGGAAGCATCTGAGCTCTAGCAATGTGACATAGATTTTTAAAGTTTGGCAACGATGAGCAAAGTTATTTTATAAAAATAAATCACACAGCCTAGTAGTTGATGTTCCACAATGAAGCTGGAATGGAAACAACGATACATCTGCCAGGACACAGAATTGTTGCTGGGAATCAGTGCCAGCCAGACAGACTTGATGAGGCCAGAGCTACCAGTTAGCACTGAGGTACTTGCAGTATTCATTCCAGTCGACGGCGATAGGAGAACAGAAAACTGAAAGATCACATCCCCCGCGTAGCCGCAGAGACAAAGGGTATTCAGGTAAACGATGGGTTCAAAGTTCACTAATACTGATTTGTATACAAAGTGATCTTATTATCAAAATATTCCATTTAAAATCGCTGCATGTCTTCCTTTATTTGATGTTCATCAAATTGAAAAAAGTGCTTACAAGCGCAACCTGTTTGCTGTTGTGTTTATAGACTGAAAATTAAAGTAATGATGAAAGGATGGCCAATCCTTGATAAGATCTTGTAATGCACTGTAACATTTATTTTTAAAAAATAATATAAACCAACTAATAAACTATCAAATAGTTACTTCAATGGCATCCCTGTTTTTTTCAATGTGCTTTGTTTTTCCGTCTTACTTATATGAGGAATCATCATGAGACGGAAAATAAAGTAGGGGTGGGATAAGCGAGAGTCCTGGCAGAAACAGGAACAGATGGGGTGGTGGCTAATAGCCTGAATCTGGCTCCAGTCTGGACCAGCCCTGCCACAAACCCTCAGAGAGAGGGCAATCCCTGCTCTGGACACAACGGGATAGTCAAATACACTACCCCTTCACTTCAAATCCTATCAGAAAAGAGAAAATGTCTTGGGTGATTGGGGAAATAAGGACTTCAATGAAAACAAAGTTGGCCAGGGTGTTCCGTTCACTGATTGCATCAAGTTTTTGTTTGATTTCAGCTTGGTGTCATGGCAAGAGTCGGATCTCCCTACTGCATTGAGTAACATCTTACTCAATGCAGCTTTTTAAAGGCACTGTCGTCACACTTTTGATCTAGATGTTAAAGGCAGGTGTGTCCCGAGAACACGCCTGTCTATTGTCTCGTCAGTGCTGAACATGGCATGACAACGTTCAGGGAATGCCATGTTTTACTTTTGATCAATAATATTTCCAATAACAACGAATTCGCATGCCAACAGAGTCATTTTTGGCCTAAAGAAAAAAGGATAAATAAATATGACACCCTCAAATGGGGGATGATTTGATAAAATAAGAGCATTTAAGTTTGATTCCAGTAACTGATGAAGCCGGGAAACAGCCCAGTTAGCCGTTAGGCTAACGACTAGCTAATGTCGCTCTCAGCAACGGTAATAAGTTAGCTAGCCTAGCTTGCCTAAATATAAATATTTGTCAAAATTCATTACAGTGGCTCTAAAAAATACACGTAATTTATAGATATATGATGATTTTTTAAAAAATGTCTTCTAATGATGTTATCAAACTATAATATTTTTCAGGTGCGGCAAAAATGTCCTAAATTGAGCCAGACGTTTGCTAACAAAGATAAGCCTACTCCATTCAAATGCCAAGGCCGAGCTGAAACTCGCCGCCCAACCTGTCCTGGCGGCTTATGTTTCCGTCTGGATGTGGCTAATGCTAAAGCAAACGTTAGGCTCTGCGGCCGAGGCTGGGGAACAACGGTTGCTATATTCAACAGACCCACAGCAACAAAGATCCCCAAACAACTAAGTCCGACAAGAAGAAGAAAAACAGAGCGGAAAGGGTGACAACTTACCATCACTCCGCTTAATCTCCACGTAAGTACCGACGACTATTTTCCCAAAGCCTGACGCCATTCTACATCACTTAAAAATAACAAACACAAGACTATAGACTTAATGTAAGCCGGGAGAATGCAGCGCCTTTCGGTGCGTTAGGTTTGGGAAGATGCAGGGGCAGATTACGTAGCTACCAGGAGTGCTGCATTATTTCCGGCCCGGTGTTTTCAAAATAAATCGCATCAGAATTGATCTCTGTTCTAATGATTGTGGTAAAGTATTATATACTTAGAGAATTTCCACTTTTGTCACTGCATAACAACAAACTATTGCGTATATTATTGGATTTTATGTAACAGTTTTTTAAACAAGGGAGATCATTGATCAGAAAAGCACCAAAGAAGTCTATGGTAAATCTGAAGGTGCTGCAAAGAAAAAACTGAAGTAGGTGAATATTCAGACTTGGGCTCTATAACTCTGACTTTTATGAAAGAATGACAAGACTTTTGAATTGCTTAAAAATATTAATTTAGCTCAAAGCATATTTGTTCATTGGAATGGCCCTGTCAAAGTCCTAAATTTAGCTGAGAATGCAGTACTTGAAATTCAATATTCACAGATCTTCCAATCTCTTGAGATATTTTGCAAACAAGAATGGGTAAAAGTATCAGTCTCCAAATATGGTAGATATATACTCCCAAAATATCCAAGCAAAGCACTGACTCAGAGCAGAATGCAAAGCACATCACACTTGTCAGATTTTTATTTAAGAAAAGATTAAAGCCACGTACACGCTGTCAATTATTCCATTGTGTACAACATTGTGTTTGCATATCACAAAATATCCAGTTAAATAGTCTGTAGTTTGCAATAATGCTACAATATGATGCTTCTCATATTGTCACTACAGACAAGAAGTCCTGTTCAGATGTGGAGATTTGGAGGTTAGCTGTGAGGTCATTGCAGGGATGAAAATGTTGTTGTTTTCAGAAATAACAAGTCAAAGTGGAAAATAAACATCTTCTCGATCACCAACCAAAGTATAGTGGATTAATAATTAGAAACACAATCCCATCTTGAATAAGAAAATTATGTTTAATTACTCACATACAACATGCACCCATGCAATATGTTGCAGTACGGGCATACTGCTGCTTCAATGTGACTCCTTAAAAATAAACAAATAAAACAGACTTCATCCACAATATATCGCTGCAACGTCTACATATAGATTATTATACTGCAGTCCAGTATTCAGCAGCACAGTCAGCACACGATCTGGACAGCAGTTTAGCAACATGGCCTCCAGAGTCTGGACCTGACTGACCCGTGCATCATCCTTAAGTACTTGCCATAAGGACGATGCAAGTATTTCTATGAATAGAGTTTTATCTTGGTCAGAGCATGGATAGCCAACAGAAGTTGTTATGGATCAGATTCTCGCCTTACATATGTTACCAACTTATTTATGTGATGGAAATACATTTTTTAATGTAAGAAGTCTTGTGCTTCTCTAATGCCTCTCATAAATTTACAAAAAACGAACAGTTAGCTTGAAAACCAGCTTGAAAGACTTGATTAGTTTCCACACTGCCTCTCCAGTGAAGTTTAATCAGTCACAGCTTGAATGTCCGTCTCTGCTTCTTCATTTTTTCACACTTTCCCAACAGCCTCTGCTGAAAGAGTGGACAGATTGACAAAATAGCCGCCCTGTCTAAAGAATGGTGAGTGACATTATGTAGAAAAGGGTGAACTTTTTATTTAATTAATTAATTAATTAATTTATTTATTTATTTATTTTTTTACAAAAACAAAACAGAACCGGATTTAGTTTGTGGTAGGATCAGGAAGCAGAAATTATGTGATCCAGAAAAATAAAGTTGTTAACACTCGCAGGTTTCTCAGCGTCTCCTACCTCCACTTTCTTATGAAAATGCGAGATGATGTCAATTTCACTTTTTTGTATATATGTATTTCTATCACATATGGATGCAGTACTTGGTTATGAACCGAAGAAATGAACAGCAAACCTCTTACTGGCATTTCATTACCCCTCATGAAGCTTTAGTTACTTTGTGACTGAATCAGGAAGAATGGGAGAAAATACCAATGAGAAGAATATTTTCAGGTGATTTTAGTCTAAACACATCAGAGAAGAAGAATGGGCATTGCGCTCCCTCTGGTGGTGGCTGATAGTAGCTTCCATGAATAAGATGTAAAACAAAAGGTGCATCTTCAATTTGTGCGGTCAATAAAAAATACCTTTATTCGATGACTGAAAAGTTTCCAACCAAAGACCTCTTGCACATTTTAAACATGTTGACAGGATATTAGTGCAGCTTTTTGCGTTACATTAAACATTGTGAGAAGTAGCTCTGACAATTGTCTGACGATGAAGAATGTGGACATTCTTCACATGGACATGAAGAACATGTGGACCTGAAGAAGGTCCACATTCTTCTTGTGGACATTTGCAAATTTCATGCAGTCATTCATTGTCCATCCCCACTTAACCTTGCCAGGGGGCGTTATTGGGATGTGTTGCCTATCAGTGACAGTCAACAACCATCACGTAATGGCCAGGTCGCCAGGTTGTCCATATTACAAATTTTGGTTTGAGAGGCACATCCTTCTTGATCAACAAACTCATAGTCCACACGGATGTTAAACTCGTTTCACTGTGGAAAGTGACGTCTTCCAGTTGATGATTAATTTGAGCCTTTGAGATTCTTGCCTTCTACCTTAAACTTTGATATAACAGGATCGTTCTACAAGACATTGACGCAATGCTTTTTGATTCAAATTCATCATTAAAAGTTCAAAATCAGTCAGTTCTCGCCAGTGATGAAATTGAATAAAAAAGAAATCTCACACTAAACCCCATCTGTTATTTTCTACTTATGCTGTATTTGTGAAACATGCATCGTTTTAGACTTAAGAGGGAAGCAGGATCTTTAAAAGCTACAGCTTTTTTGCATTTCTCACTATAATTGTCCAAAGAGACACTCCAGAGACCCACCTTTAGACCTGATTTATAGCACTTTTCTCTTTATTGTCAAGCATGTATTTTTTTTATTTTCAGCTGGTGCTGTGGTGAGATCATGTTCTTTCCAGAAGGTACCAGTCTCTCCTGGTGCCACAGCTGCCAGCTCCCGACCAGCCACTCTTGACCCCCACCCCTCCAAACCCATCAAGCATTTGCTGGTGAGTTCTCAGCTGTCTGCTCCCTAAATAGACCTTATCAGGAGCAAACCAACTTTAAGGGGTCACACAAACTTAAGTTCCTGTTTCAAAAAGGTTTTTCCTCACTGAGTCGTCAATCAAACATTGGTTTCAATAGAAAATTTAGTACACTTTAATAGGTTATGATTTATGCAGACCTGAATGCAGAGCTATTTTCCACAAAGCTTTGTATGTTTTGGAAAGTACCCCATTGTGTTTTGCTTGATCCACAGTAGCTCTGCCCCACCTCACTAAGATGCAATATAAATATAAATTGCAGCAGTGGTGGTGTCTAGGTTAGAAAAGATAGAAGAAAGCTGATAAAACAACTCAAATCCACAGTTTTAGATAAATTGTATTGGGTAAAAAAAAAAAAAAACTAAACAGAGGAAAGGTTGGACCAAGAAGAACAAGCTGAAGGTACAGTAGCATCTGCAAAGACTTTGTTTTGTTTGTTTGTTTTTTACTTGTAGTGAAGTGAATGGAAGGTACTCAGGGTAGTGAGAGTATTACAGACTCAGGAGTGTGTCTTTCATTTAGAAGTGACAGAGAATCCTGAGGCTCACACTGGTGGGTTAAAATATTGCCCAAATAAGGTTTGAAGGGAGGCCATTTAAAGTTGGAGATAACACGTGTGGGGCCTTTTGCTTCTGGATCCCCAGATCAGGACAGAGCAGTGCAACCGTGAGAACACCATTTATTGAATATTGTCATAATAAGAGATGGTGATTATTAAATCTTCATCTGTGAATGAGACGTAAGGGATGGTATTGAATGAGTCTTGGATAAATGTTGCACTGCTAAAAGTTACTTATTATTGATGTTTTCTATAAATTTAGAAAAACATGTGTTTAGCTCCTTTAAGGCATTTGTTCTCATCTAGCAGTTGTATGGATAATTTAGCTCTGTTGAAGGTTAACATTCGCATTTGCTTTGAAATACAACATTTTATAGGCAGAACAGTTGTTAACGTATCAATGAACCACCGATCTGACATAACCAGACTCAAAAAAATGACACAACTTTGATCATTTTTTATTTTTTTTAATCTATGGATTATGATTTCTGTCAGATGGGTGACCCAATCCAATTAAAAGATGAAGGAAACAAACACTTTCAGGCTGGTGACATCGACAAGGCCATTGAATGCTACACCAACGCCCTGAAGGAGTGCACAGACAAAAAAATGCAGGCAGTGATTTACAGGAACAGATGTGCATGCTACCTGAAAAAGGTAAAGCAATTGGAGAAAAGGCATACAAATATTTGAACTTAAATGAAAAATTGTGCCATATTTTATCCCATCTATTCTATACGTTGCAGGAAAGCTATTCAAATGCAGTTTCTGATGCATCTAAAGGTAAAGTAATAAATTAGGAAATGTAAGCAGCCAAAATGAGATATTTAGCATAGCAATTCAGTGCACACCACTTGTTCTAGAGTTGACTTTTACTTTCTGCCATACTGGTTCACAGCGATTGATGAGGACGCATCTGATATTAAAGCCTTGTTTCGCCGCTGTCAAGCTCTGGAGAAGCTGGGAAAACTGGACATGGCTTTCAAAGATGTGCAGCGATGCGCCACCCTGGAGCCAAAGAACAAGACCTTCCTGGAGACTCTCCGCAGGCTGGGAGCAGAAATCCAGGCCAAGGTGGATATTTGTTGTAGACAGAACAGAAAAAAAGACAACAAATGCTGGCAAAAGACAACATGTAACCTATAGCACCTTGCGAAAGTATTTATACTTTTATAACTCTTTTGAACTGTTATGAGCAAAAAAAAATCTGTAAAAGAAATAAAAGGTCTTTGCCCTGCTTTAAAGACACTGCACATATAGGCAGAGTTTGGGTGGCTTAGATCAAAATACATTCATAAGTTAGAATGGCCTAGTCAAAGGTCATACCACAACTGAGAAGCTGTGGTATGATTAAAAACTATTGTCTTTGAAGCTTTCCATCCAAACCACCTGAGCATGAACACACAGCCACTAAACACCAGTGTCACAAGTTTGTGGTTTTGAAACATGGGAAGGGGTGTGAATACTTTTGCAAGACACTTTCACATGTAAATGCCAGATGCAGATCTCCTTCAATTCAAGATTTATTTTATCTCTTCAGCTCAAGACAACATTTTCCACAGATTCGAGAGTACAGAACATGTTTGACATTCTTCTTGATGAGGAAATGGACAAAGAAAAAAAGGAAAAGGTTGGTTCTGCGATGAAAGGTCTTTCAGTGGTTTGTAGATAAAGGAAGTTAAAAAAGCTCAATGTTGGCATTGTTAGCTTATGGAAATTCATTAGGATTTTTGCATGATCCATTATTCCTGTTTTTACGCCCAGGCGGCCAACAACCTGATTGTGTTGTCGAGAGAAGATGCTGGAGCAGAGAGAATCTTCCAGAACAACGGGGTGGCTCTGCTGCTCAACATGGTTGAGACTGGGAAGCCAGAAATTATCCTGTCTGCAGTCCGAACTCTGTCGGGAATGTGCACTGGCCACAAAGCTCGGGTCAGTCAGGCGAAAGGACGAAATGGGAGGAAAAAAACAAAATTACAATAGAAGTTGGAGCAACTAAAGTTCTGTAATCCACATTTTGCTCCACTTAACAGGCCATGGCCATTGTCAACATGGTGGGTGTCGATAAGATCTGCAGCATTATGGCACTGGACAACGAAGAAATTGTGCTGGCAGCATGTAACCTCTTCCAATGCATCAATGACTCTCTCACTGGTGGAGACACACGGGATTATGGGAAGGAAGCATCTTTAGTTTTGGGTAACAGAAAAACTTACAACATTTAAATCACATATTCAGTTTTTGATCTACAGCTAAAATATATATATTAAAGCGAACGAAGGCCATTTTGTTGTTTGTATTTATTTTCAATATAGTAATATATTGTTATCTTTACCTACAGATGCATCTAAAGATTTGAAAACCATTCTCCTTGCTCTCCTGGAGATGATATCCAATAAGAAGGTATCAGGTCATGGCAGAGACCAGGCACTGAACCTCCTCACCAAAAACGTCCCTTGTAGAGACAAGAAAGAGAGAGACCACTCCAAGACCCTTTTCACCATTGACCACGGTGAGCCAGGCCTCTCCAGGTGAGATCCTCTGAATTTCTGGCGGGAGCTCAGTTTTCACAATGAGACGCACGTCTTTATTTGCCAGGTCTGAAGAAGATCCTGAAGGTCTGCGGTCAGGTTCCCGAGCTGCCGGATCAGCTCCCTCTGACGGAGAACACGCAGCTGATCGCCAGCGTGCTTCTCAACAAACTCTACGACGACCTGAAGTGTGACCCGGAGAGAGCCAACTTCAAGGAGATCTGCGATGAATACATCAAGTATGTGTGAAGATGTGGGCCAAATTTTGGACCTCTGGGTAAAAATGTGTGAAAAGCCTTAAAATATATCAACATCATCATAAAACAAGTTCCAACTTTCTGTAAAAAAAAACATGCTATTTTTACAGAAAGTCTTTTGTGATCCCCTTTAATCAACAGGACAGCACTTTGTCTTCTTCTATGACATTTTATTCACTCTGCAAAGAGGGTCATTCTTAATGTAGAAGGACACTCATTAAGAAACTTCAAATAAATAAACACTCTGGTCAGTTTGTCTTTGCGCGCCATTTCCCACCTTCTCCACTTCTTCGCTGCAGATCTAAAATTGATCCCAACAACATGGATAAGACTCTTCATGCCATCAACACCATCTCAGGGCTGCTGCAGGGTCCCTTTGAGGTCGGCAACTCTCTGGTGGGACAGCAGGGCGTCATGGAGATGATGGTGGCACTGTGTGGCTCAGAGCGGGACGTGGACCAGATGGTCGCCGTCGAGGCGCTGATCCACGCCTCCACGAAGATGAGTCGCGCCAGCTTCTTCATCACCAACGGCGTGTCGCTGCTTAAGGACATCTACAAGAAGACGAAGAACGAGAAGATTAAAATTCGTGCCCTGGTGGTGAGTGAACCAAAACCGGAGCAGAGTCAGCTTTACACAGTGCTTTGCAATAAGATTCATTTTTGTCATATTTCAACCATTGATGTCAGTGCACTGGTGTTTTCAAAAATCTGAAAATGTTAAAAATGCTCAAAACATTTGATGCATTTACACTTTCTGAAAGACTAAAAAGAAGAAAACCATGAGAAGTTTTGCTTGAGATTTACCCTAATTCATGTAGGGAACACAGCAAACATATGGAAGAAGGTGGGAAACTTTATGTGTGGTAGAAAACTAAATGCATATAAGAATGAGCTCAGCATTAACAGAGTGACTCAAATCAAAAACATATTAAAACATATTTAAATCAATTAGATTTAAGAATAATTGAGAAGGCAAATAATCTCAGGTTGTTTCCATCCGATCTGACTGAGCTTGACATGATTTGTCACATGAATAACTTTCTTTCCACTTTGCAAACATGCAGTACTTCCCGTTAGTCACACAAAGTACAGAGGTTTGTGGTTGTTATTTAACTAAACTGGGTAAATATTCAATAGGTGTACACACTTTTGCAGGATACAGTTTTTTGGTTTTTTTGTAGGATAAAGAGTAATTCCAGCTACAATTTTAAAGTGATGGAGCAAAACAGATCATCTCATTTCGTTTTGTTTTGTCTTGTAAACTTTGAAGCTAGCTATGTCCATCTACCCTGCAGGGTCTCTGTAAACTGGGTTCAGCTGGAGGTGATGATTACGGCTTAAGGCAGTTTGCTGAGGGTTCCACTGAGAAACTGGCCAAGCAGTGCAGAAAGTCAGTTCTCAACACTTGGATTTAATATAATATTAAGCATAAAATACGTATATAAACAGTTGAAATGCAACTACTGCAAGTATTACTGTCTCATATGTCATTATTTGTTTTGCCAGGTGGCTTTGTAATCCCCAGATTGATAACAAAACAAGGAAGTGGGCTATTGAGGGTCTTGCCTATCTGACTAATGATGCTGATGTTAAAGATGACTTTGTGGAAGATGAGCTTGCAATGAAAGCCATGTTTGAGCTGGCAAAGGTAAAGACGTCAGATCATATTGTTGTACATTGTGCAATCAATGAGTCATTATGTTTCAGTTGGGGGGAGGAGTATACTTCCTATATGTATTGGTAATAAATGAACCTGTGATTATAAGTACATGTTTTAGACATGATAGTTGAAAATGCATTGTTTTCTACCAAAAGAAAGCATTACAAAATGCATGTGATATAAATCCTACCTGCATATAATGTATGTGCACTCCCTGTGCTTGAACTGTGTAATGATTACATTAATTACCTCAAAATATTCCACAATTTATGAAGTAAATAGTTTGAAACTTTAATTTGAAACAGCTAGCATAGCTGCAAGCAAAATATACTGACAGCATAATTCATCTCCACTGCTTTTCCTCTCTGATTTTTAGTCTAGGGATAAGACAATCTTATATGCAGTTGCTTGCATTTTGATAAACTGCACCAACAGCTATGATAAGAAAGAAATCATCCCTGAGCTGGTTCAGCTGGCCAAGTTCTCTAAGCAGCATGTCCCTGAGCAACACCCCAAGGTAAGAGGAAACTCAGACCTCTGTTCATGAGTCACTTTTGCAGAAAAAAGCCGTATGCATGGTGACATGTGAGCACAAACCTTGCAAACAGTTTTTGTCCTGTTTCCTCAGGACAAGAAAGACTTTATTGAGAAGAGAGTAAAAAGGCTACTGAAGGCTGGAGTCATTTCAGCTCTTTCTGTCATGGTCAAAGCAGACAGCGCTGTCTTGACTGATCAGACGAAAGAGATGTTGGCACGGTAGGAAATACATGTGGAATTCCTTTTAAAAGTTTCGTGACGTCTTCACAGCACAAATAATACCCCCACCTCCACCCTCACCCAGATAAACCTGTCTTTCCTGTGTCTCTCATCAGCCTACTTCTCTTTGCTGTTTTGTAATTTGTATTCATTTTTGACTAATTATTTTGGGTTACAGTGGTGCAGTACCTTGCTAAAGTACTTGAAACTTTCCATAGATTGTTATGTTCCAACTTCAATGTCTGCTGTTCTGATTTTATGTGATAGATACACATCGCTCAGGCTTTAATTTGCAAGCATATTTCAAACCATGTATCATCTTCCTTCCACTTCACAGTAATACTGTGTGTTGCTTCCTCTAACATATAAGTTATGAAGTGAAGCTGGTGGCTGAGAAATGTGCAAAAGCTCAAGTGATGTGATCAAGGCAATGCACCTCCTTGGACTCTGAAATTATTTTCTAAACAAATCTGCAGGGTTTTCTTGGCACTGACAGAAGATCCAAAAGATCGTGGCACGATAGTGGCCCAAGGAGGGGGAAAGGTCAGTCATGCATACATGAGATGAACACATTAAATGTAATGGAAAATGTTTATGTTTCCAAGCTGAAACTGTCTTGGACAAACCTGTTTTTGTTTTGTTATTGGTTGCGAACCTTCTGTGTCTCCCTCCTTCTTGTCATTGGTCTTGAATATATCATTATTTTAATCTCTTGTGCCCTCAGGCTCTGATACCTCTTGCCCTTGAAGGTACAGAAAAGGGAAAGGTGAAAGCAAGCTTTGCACTCGCCAAAATAGCCGCTGTTTCCAACCCGGAGATCGCTTTCCCTGGAGAAAGGGTAAAACTCTAAACTTTAGCTGTTTTCTTCATTCGGTGTCCATCAGATTCCTCCCTATGTCTTAACTTCCTATCTTCTCACGGTTTAATTTGATCTTTATTTTTTCCAGTTCATTTGACAAGAGATGTTAGATTATTTACTTAGCATTCTATTCGACTATTTTCTTTGTCTTCGTCCTGTTAAGTTTCACCTGCACAGTAGAAACAGTTCTCTGGTGTTAAAACCTCCGTTCTTCTGGGACTCTTGTTTTTAACAGGTGTATGAAGTAATACGACCTCTTGTCAGCCTGCTGCACACAGACAAAGAGGGGGCAGAGAACTATGAGGCTCTCCGAGGACTCACCAACATGGCTGGTTTCAGTGAAAAACTAAGGTAGCATTTTGTCTCATGATGCTGCGGTTGCTTAACCTTCCTGTTACCTTGGCTCTCTCTCCGTCACTCTCTGTCTATGTCTCTCTTGGGTCTGTGTGACCCGAGGACCACAGGAGGAAGTTGTTGTTTTTTTTTTCAAAAATCACTTCCCAGAAGTGCCTCAGCTGCTTGCTTAAATGTTTCCTCTTGCTTCTCTTGCAGGGTAAAACTGGTGAAGGAGAAAGCTTTGCCAGAGATCGAAAACCACATGTTTGAAGAGAACGAAAAGATCAGACTGGCTGCCACTGAATGCATGTGCAATCTAGTAACATGCAAAGAGGTGAACAAGTGGGACAACACTGAGATTGTTTACGCACGGATGATGCATGGCAAATGCGGATGAGCAAAAGTTGACAAGAAAATCGATCCTATGTGTTGCCAGGTCCAAGCTCGTTACCTTGAGGATGGCAACGATAAGTTGAAGCTGCTGGTGTTGCTCTGTGGAGAGGATGATGAAAAACTTCAGATAGCTGCAGCTGGAGGTCTGGCCATGATTACTGCTGCTGAGAAAAAGCTTTGCACCAAAATGACTCGTGTGGTATGAACTACTGGAATCTGCTTTCACTCTTATTTATTTATGAAGAGGGTCAGATGATGACTGAGTGTTCATTTTCTCCCAATCAGACAGTACAGTGGCTGGAGATCCTGCAGAGGTTATGTCTCCATACCAACCCCAGCGTCCAGCACCGAGGCCTGGTGATTGTGTACAACATGCTAAACTCTGACGACTTCGAGTTGGCTAAGAAACTGATCGAGAGTGAGATGCTGGAAATCCTCACTGTGGTTGGCAAAGCAGAGGACAATCCCAAGAGGCAGGATTCTATTGACGTGGCACGCACATGTCTGGTCAAAGCCATGGATCTCGGTCTCATCAAGCCCTTCACAAGTCCTTCATAAGCAAGAAAAAATAATAAAAATGGTTCAAACAACAGCAACATTTTTTTTTTTAATTTCTTAACTTATTTACTTCCTCAGAAAGAAACTTTTTGTTCAGATAGTTTAAGTACGCAGCAGTCTGCAGCTCAATATCTAAACATGTTCCTCGAAAATAAAAGGCCACTGTTTTGTTTTCTATAATAATTTTTTAGAGTTAGCTTACAGTGAGAAACTGTTTTCCAGTGTGCAGCTTCTTTTCTTACATTTGTCTGTACTTGCGTTGATGAAATTACTTGTTAGTGCTGATTTGTAACTTGGCTTTATCTTTTTTTAAACTGACTTGTTTGCATAATTTAGGTTTCATGTTAATTAAACAAATGTCAAATAAACATCATTTACAGTGCTATGACTTTTGCACTTTTAATTTTTCCAGTCTGTCACACAAATGTTTAAGATCATAAAAAGACAATTTAGTGGACTTCCACATTGTGTGAGTTTGTGTGGTGATCAGACAAACCACAAGACACCAGTCTGGATTTGGGTGCAGTTCCCTTTATTCAACCTGACGATCCGGAGATATTAGCATTAGCACAATAGTAGTTTTAGAATTGCACATCATGTTCATAACAAAACCATGTGTTTACTACCACCAAATGTTATAATGGCGTAATAATGATTTGAGTGACAATATCCAAACACCTGTCATTAATACAGAAAGGAAAACATAAACATCTGAACAATGTAAATACAAGGATTGTCTGTTTTGTACTGGAAGATTGAGATGTGACAAAGAGGAAAAGAATGTCAGCTGGTCTGTTTGTCAGGTAGTCCAGATCATTGTTGAGGCCTCCACCTTAACTGGAGAAAATCAAAGAAAATGATTCTTACATGATCCTCCAGCTAAACACAAGATGTGTTTACTAAAGCAGGGGTATACTGTTTATCACCAGCGCCATGGTGATAAGCAGTACGTCTGCTTACTCAGGAGCCAACAAAGAAACAAGGATTCCGATGCCAAGGCAGGGCGTTTTTGTAAAAAATGTCCTCTTCGTGGGTTTTTAATATGCCATTGATATGTTCACGAGAAGAGACTGGAGATGCGCATTTTATTGCTGGAAAAACAGGAGCTATGTTGAGTTTCTCTCGCCAAGTCCGTTTTTAGAAACGGCTAAGGGGTTTTGTTTTTTTTTGTTTTTTTTGTCTAAAATCGTTTGCAGTTTTAATGAGTCACTGCTTGCGGTTTTTGGGGGCTTGGAAATAAGCAGACTCTGTCTTGACATCCTGTTTGAGTCCATCAAATCCTATTAACAGGTTTCCAGACAACGCAGGAAAACACAAAAACACACGAATTACAAAAATTCATTTTTTTTTCGTACTGTTGTAACTATTAAACAATCTCCCCTTCAGCTCAACGTTATAAGTGGATATTACATTGTTGACGTTACCATTATAAAATAACTTGCAATTAAGTTTCGGCAAAAGGTCAATGGAATTTTCTCAGGAGGCGGAGCGCCGTTGTTAGTGAAAGTCACTCAAAACAAATTACTTTTAATGTACTTTAGCTACTTTCCAAATCAAGTAAAATATATAAGGAGTGAAGGAGGGAACTGTAACCTGAGCCTAGACCTAAAACTGTCACCGGCTTTTAGGTGACAGTATCAGCAGGCAGAGGAAACGACGGAAGAACGACGCAGGGAGGGGGTTAGGCAGGGCAACGCATCAGAAACCACACATTGCAGAATGAGCGACTGAGCAGACGAGCCTTAGCCACTGTCTGTCACAGATCGTACTTGTCTTAACGTTTATCAACAGAAGGTGAAAATTATTCGAACTTAAAGCTTCCTTCTCAGCGGCCGACGTGATTCGCCGGAGGACGCGCTGCTCTCCGCTCGGGAGATGAACCAGGTAGGCTCTTGGTTTCACATTAATTGTTACGAGTTATGAAAATCTACGAACAGCTGACTTTGGGAGGATGAAATGGTGAAGCTGAATGACGGTAATTCTCAAATCGGAGAATTAATTAGTTCCCAGTTCTCTGATCATCACAAGTGCATGAAGGACAACTTGTCAGCCTGGATCTGGCTGAGATGGGCATGGTGAGATAGTCTTCAGCAGCAAAAACTAATGGCAGGAAGGTGGAGCCCAAACAAGAAACGTATGCAAATATCTGTAGTACTGCTTCAACATTTATTTGATTATATTTGCCATCCAGGAAATGACTCAAGCAAAAGTGAAAAAGTATTTTGTAAGTAATGATACATTTTTATTTGATATCTAAAAAACATGTCAGACAGACAAAAATATATGTACGAATTATGGCATTTTAAACAACAATGTAAAAAATATGTCATCATTATGGCGATGAAAGTAAGGTTTGCATCTCATCTGGAAATCAAGGTCCTAACATCTGGAGAAATTCTAGAAGCTGCTTTTGGTACAAGAGTTGTTCCATTTCATTGATTCCAAGGCTATAATTGTTTGCATATAGTCCAGACCAAACCTACTTCAGATGTTAGAAAACTAAAAGAATCACTTGAATCTCTACTGGACTGATTCGTTACCAACATGCTGTGAATTATGTTGAAGTATTATAGTAAACTGCCATTTATTACAAGATTTTTAAAAAATGTGTAACATATGAATGATAGAAGTTCATGTAATCTGAACTTCTAACATTCAGATAGTGAGAAGCTATAATTTATGATATTGCTACAAATATGCTAAAACAGAAATCTTCCTTTAGGTGCAGTGGAGCAACAATATTTCAGCCAAAATGCGTTTTTGCACCCAGTTGCCTGCAGCAGCCTTTGCCGTGGGAAGTAAGTGTCTGAGAATTGACCAACTTTAAACTTCACTCATTGGCCACCAGCCAACAACCTTTGTTTTGCCTCATGTTTTTGTTTTCATAGTATTTAGCATATCTTTGCTGCTTGCTTTTGGAGAAGCAACGAGTCTTCCAATCACCACAGGTCAGAAATGTCTCTATAACTCAGTCTTATCTGACGATAATGCATCAAAATCTTCATGTGAAATGTTTTCTGCCTGATTTTACAGGTGCCAAGGACTTATTGGGGCTCTTTTACTGCACGCCTGCAGGATGTGCTGCCAATGTGAATAAAGTGTTTTGCAATGACAAGCTCATTCAGCATGACCACCTTCCAGATTGCTTAGGACCTCCGCTTCCCTATAAAGCGTGCCAGCATGATGGCCGTGCATATGTCTCCGCCTTAGTGGGGACCATGTGTGAATTTGAGGAGGAGAGTAAATACATTCCAACAAACAAATGTACAGGTAATGTCACATGTAAAGTGGATTAAAGAATTCCACAAATGATCCAAAAGAAAATGTGCATTTATAAAAAATAACTTGACATTGTAATATATGATATCTGGTTTTGTAAATCAAATAACACTTTTCTGTGTCTTTCTTTCTATAAGACGTTGACCCCATTTGCCTTTTGATTCATGGTAAGTATTGATTGATATAACACTATTTCCTATTTTATTTGAACATTGAATGGCGTTTTTAAACCAACATTTCAGCTACATCCTCATCACCAACCACTTCAAACACTGGGAAGGAAGCAGCGGGAGTTGATCCAGGATACATCGTCCTAGGATGCATCCGTGAGTTAAAATCGTCATCTAGCACTGAAATCTCCCTATTTATAAGAGATTTATCGTTCATATGAAGTGCTTACATTGCCAATGTAAGCATTTTGAAAATGCTTACAGTTGAAAAATAGAATCAAAAGATGGCAGTGTCGCTATGCAAATGACATAAACATGCAGGTTCTTTGAACCGGTACTTTGTACTTACAAATATTCATCTCAGTGCCATTGAGAATGTTGTACCCTCTCATATATGTTGTTGATGTTTCAGAATGAACGCAAAGTGACACAAGAAGCAGTAAAACTTCCAAAGGATCCATTAACCCCTTTATTAGGTGCTATTCTAACTCGCATGTTCTTTCTGTAGATGTGTGACTCTTTTGTGGGTACTCAGGTTTTCTCCCACGGTCCTGTAAAATTCTTTGTTATAGTGAACTGGTTTGTCAGATTTTTCCTTCTGAATTATTAAGTGTGTGTGTGTTTGTTTGTTTGTTTGTAATACCTTGTGGGGACCATTTTCCTGACACATACCATGTTGTGGGAACCCTTGTGGGGACCGAGACCTGGTCCCCACAAGGGAAAATGCTGTTTTTGGGTCAGGGGTTAGATTTAGGACTACGGTGTGAATTGAGTTTTGGTTATGTATGTGGTTAGGATAAGGGTAAGGTTTAAGCTATGGAAATGAGTGGAAGTCAATGGAAAGTCCCCACAAAGATAGCCACGCAAACATTTGTGTGTTTGTGAGTGCATGGTAGTTTGTTTTGTGACAAACTGGGGACCTGTGCAATGTATGCTTGCAGCCTGCCTCTTGCCAAATGACAGAGATTAAAGTTAAATCTGAGAAGTTTGGCTTTTTGTTACTGACCCGTCTTGCTTGCTGTGATCTGTTCACTTGCTTCACTGGGGGCCAAAATATCATTGTAAAGGCTGGTGTTAAGGTAAGATCAGAATTTTTATATCTTCTCATTTTGGAGAAGATATTAAAATTCTTCTCATTTTAATTGTTACATGTGTCCTAAATATCAGATTTTTCATTCCACAGTTGGTTTTGCTGCACTTCTTCTGGCTGGTGGTGTAATATGTTACTGTCGTAAAAGACGCAGACGAAGGCCAAACCAGCAGCAAAACAGGTACCGAACTATAAGATCATTTTAAAGTGATAGCCAGATGTGACATATTGATGCTAATTCAAATTCATTTCAGAGACTCTGAAGAGGGTCAACAATTAGCAGTGATCCAACCTTCTGGATGCACAACTGTGAGGTTTGTGGGAAAAAAAAGTTAAATGTCTCAGCAACTCAGTACATTGATGTGAATTTTATTTTTCAAAGTTAACATTTAAATTTTTCAGGGATGCAGAAGTTGCTTTACAAGTGGATGATGACACTATACCTCAACGTGGATGTGGAGATGAGCGAAATTCTCTTTGTTACGGCACAGAACAGCACTTTCATCCGCTTTTAATATGAAAGGAGTTTTATAGATAAAATTGATTTGATATTATGGCATCTCACCGCCATCTTGACCAATAAAGCTGATTCCGATTCTTTGAACTTTTCCATGATGTCACACAAGCAAGCAGTGCGTTTGAGGTGTTACTTTGAAATTCATGCCAATGTGCCTCCTTTGTTGTCTCAGGTGTTATGAAATAACCTGTTGGCTGCTTATGAAGCCATGGAATAAACGTGCTTTGTTTAAAGATATAATTGTCATAGGAAAGGGATTTTTTTAAAATTTATTTAAACATACGAATAAAATTATGTATCTCATTATTCTTGGCTTTTGGAAATATAAATACAGTAATCTTGGCAATCCTAACTCACCTAAAACAGGGCCATTTTGTTGTGACAATGAGATCAAAAAAATTGTTATGTGTCATTTACTATACAACATATGTGAGCTGCAAGTACTGGGCAACATAAACCTATACTTACTGTTAGGCTGTTAAAACAAATCCCAAGAAGATTATTTTTAATTTTTAAATGTGAAGTCCAAGGTGTCATACCTAAATTAGGCTCATGAAAATCTGTTACGATTAAATTTGTAATTCGGGTTCAGGCCAGGAGGTGGTGGTATTGAGTCGTTTTTTCTATCTTGTGGTGCACTGAGGAAAATAAAGCTGTAAAAAAAAAAAGAAAGAAAAGAGAGGCAGGAACAGACAGTAGAGTCACACAGGCTGTCTAACTACAGCAGCGCAGTACAGCGGGTCTGCTGTGGAGGGAAGCACAGCAAACAGTACATCACACTGAACCGCATTCATTCATCTGCTGGAGATCCTCTGCTTGAAGAAGAAGAAGAAGAAGAAGGCTCTGCGACGACTGCCGCAGCCTCCCTGGGAAATATTTCTACAGGATTAACGAGAAGAAGACCATTTCTGCTCGTTTTCATCAGGGAGACCCGCTGGAGGTACGACGTCTGTACTTGTTCGCCCGCAAAGTTTAGTGCAACTTAGTAGAAACAGCGGCGACCGGGGAGACAGGAGGGACCGTGACGTGTCGGGTCTCAGGTGCCCTGGCGACAGGTGAAAAACTGCAGGTGTGATTAGACGAGAGACACGAGATTCTGCCCCCCACCCCCGATACAAAGTGTCCTCAACCGAGCCTGGACGCAGGTCCTCGATGAGAGAAGACGGGTTGTCTTCGGGTTTTGGATTGCAGGCAGTGATTTCACTAGAATCTGTCGCTTGTGAATTATAATCCATATTAGTGAAATGCGTTTTTTTTGTTGTTGATGTTGTTGTTGTTGTTATTGTTGTTGTCAGCTTCTCAGACTTGCTTGGAAACAATCGGATGGACAGTGACGCAAAGCCTTAAATTGTGCAACTTGTGGTTTGTAATGAATTCTTCAAAAATGTGGGATATTTATAGGTTCATGCCAATGAGTTTCAGTTGATCAATTTCTCGGGAACTGAATGCAGCCTTCTTTTGAATCCCTTCGTCACAGAGTGTGTGTCTGCGTGTCTGTGTGTCTGTGTGTGTGTGTGTTTTTTTTCTTTATGCATCTCTTCCCATCATCACAGCTCTTTACGTTAACGTGATACATTTCTGTGCTGGTGACTGGATCCTGGGCTCTTCACATTTCCCTCTTCAGACCCTGTGCGAGAGTCACCAGGCTGTGACAGATATAAAACAGCCCTGCCTGACCAAAGATACAGCAGGTTATGCCCTGAAGACAGATTGATTCCTTCCAGTGGCTTGGTTTTGTTTTTGTTTCATGTTGTTAACTCAATTCTTGGTTGTAGTTTGCAGAATTGCTTGCTGTCTCTGGCCTTTCAATTAAACAAGAAGGAAATATAGCAATCATAAAGATTTTTGCACAAGTATAAACTGTCACTAGCTTCTGCTGCATTCATCTAAGACGCCTTTATTAACAAGTTATCTGTGTGTACTTTATTGACTTTTCTTGAGTTTGTCTAATGCTTATGCATATCTGGACATTATCCATCTTTTTCAGGTAGTATTTGCATTGGAAGGATCTATACAATATAGTAAAAACAGCATGTATTTAGCAATGAAAATGTAGCACAATACATAGAACATACACTGAAGCGTTTGATGTACTCGGGTTGTAAAATACAAATCAGACCATCCCAAACCAGCCTGTATAAGCCCATATATGTGTCTGTGTTTATCTCTATGAAACTCCTTTATCATCCTCATTTGACTGGGAGGCTTTATGCCCACAATGTTTGAAAGGGAAAACATGCAAATTTCCATCAGGCCTTTGGGTGTAACACGCTTTGCTGGATGTTGGTAAAATGCCGTTTCCTTTTGAGATTTTTTGCAATAAATTAAAGCGGCAAAAAAAAAATAATACTTGGTTTTCCATTTATAGAAAAATAGTTTAGTTTGGATCTGTTTGATCCATCATCAAAGTTGGAAAGAGTATCGTACAACTAATCAACCAAGGTTTTTTACCTAAGCTAATGGGTCAGACAAGAAGAGCGTTAATCAGAGAAGCAGTAGAGGCTTGTGGTATCTTTGAAGGAGCTGCAGAGAATAACAGCTCAGTTGGGAAGGAAAATCAACCTGATGGTGTAGCACTACATAATGGTGCTACACCAACAGGTAGCACCATTCCAGCTATGCAACATAGTGGTGGTAGCATCATACTGCGGGGATGCTTGTGCTGTTCAGAGACCCTCTTTATCCAGTCTGACTTTGGCTGAAACATTTGGGTCTCTAAATGTACTAAGCTATAGGAGACCTGCAGCTGCAACTGCAGTAAAAAGGGTTTACAAATGTTTGACTCAAAGGGGAGCTGCATAACAATGCACTGTACATTTTGTACACGTATCATTTTCACATAGGGTTGGCTTCTTAAAATTATAATGAAGTAGTGATGGTTGAGTTTATATGGCAAGAAGGTGGTTTGCATGTTACAGTGAACATATGTATGCAGTTCGAGTGGTTTCCTACATGATTAGCAGTTGAAAGGTCATATTTATTATATGAACATAAGATCCTTTTTGTTCTTGAGCTTTTTCTTTCGTGAATAAAGTTTGGGCTACTAATGAACACTTGCAATTCAACCTTTTTATAAAACGCCAAAAAGCCCCGTTGTTACATCTAAAGACATCTATGGAGCTTCATGTTCACAGGTGAAACAATTAACATCTGCTGGTCCTTTCAGAGCAGTCTTGTGATTTCTGGGTCAAAGAGCTCTTGGTACATATCCTAAGGGACCATGGGAACTCGGTGGTGATACAGCAAAAATAACAATATGAGACTTATTAAACCGGTTACGTAACTCACCAGCTTCCCTTCTGCCATTCCTGATGACAGCTTGACTAACTATCCACTGAACTGTTTGGACACACATACATGTAGTGTCTCGTCACATTCATCATTCTCAGATAAAAATGCCTCTCGGTCCTCTCAGAGGGAAATTCCACACTTCATTATGTTTGCGTGCAGGCCAGCTAAAACCGAGGTCCGATAGCTGCTGTCAGAACATCTCACTTAGAGCCAGTGATAATGCGCGCCACAAGCTGAAAGGAACTTTCTGCTACACTCAACATGAATTTAGATTCATTTATCCATCCGTCCGTCCGTCCATAGCTACCTACCTACCTTTTCTTATACCCTTGTCCCTAGTGGGGTCAGGAGGTGCTGGTCAGATTAATTTATTTCCATTTGACTTCAGAACATAACAGCAAACAATTCTGCCCGCCCCTTGCAGAGATCAACTTTGTGCAGATCGGTCTGTTAAGGGCTATCAAATGTGTATTCCTGCTTTTAATAAGCAGGACGTCTCAGCTACTGGCTCACACGGCTGGTGTTTATTAACTAAAGAATTGTTGCTCAGGATATTTTATGAGACTGACATGCAAATAGAGCAGCCTCTGTGATTGACAAATCACTTGTAAATATGCCGTATTTATGTCATGTGAGCTAAAACCATCCCTCTCAGATGTGATAGCTGTTACTGGAATTGTTGCCACCTGCAACTTCTGGGTTATTAATTGCTAAAAAAGTTAGAGGACAATCAAATTTATGATCAAGTTGACCCACTTCCTGTAGAGACCTGATCCACCTTTGTGAAGCATACGGGTGAGCAGTGTACAGTATGAACTGATGAACTGGTGTCTCACTCTTTCTCTTTCTATTCCTTTCTTTCTCTCTCTGTCTCTCTCTGTGTTATCTGTTTTATTGTCCTCACTCGCTGGCCAGCCTCCACTCATGTCAGCACATACCTCATACGGATCTGACTGCCGTTTGCACTCAGTCAGGAGTCACAACTCTGTAATTAAGTCACTTTTTGTTGTAGGGACTATTAGAAATTTTCTGGGGTTTGGTAGCTTCCTTGGGATTTCACACAATCTTTATCCAAGTTATAGACAGAACCAAAATGAGCATGGATAATATGCAGGTTCTTCTTTATCTCTGTATTTAGTAGAACTTAGTATTATATGTAAACAATACAACTTTTTAAAAATAGCAAATTCAGAAGAAACATGCATTTCTATTTATCTCTCTTGAAGGGGAAATATGTCAAGTCACTAATTAAGAGTCAGTCATTTCACTTCTCATAATAATTAATCTAACAGTGAACAGCACCGCTAACTGAAACAGGACTCTGAGTTCACCTTCAAAATGCTTTGGATTAATCTTATCTTGGGTGCTCTAAAATGAGCACAAGCTCCCATTATTACAGTTTTATTGAATTACATCCACATATCCATCCTTCACTACCCCTGACCTTTCAAATATGTGAATCTGTGAACACACGAGGACTCCTCGTGGGTTTGAGGGATTAAAGTTTATTCATCAGATGTTGCACTTAAGGCTCTGTGGGACCAGAGTTGTCTTCTCTGTACATCGACATGAGTCTATTTCATTCATAAAAGCGCACAATGTTTGATAAACGTTGATGCAGAAAATTACCAGACCTTGGGAATAAAACAAATTGTGCAAAATAAGGATAAGCTGGTTACTGGTATGTAGATATATAAGCCAAAAATGACATGTGTTGTGCTATTTTTACCGTTTAAAGTTATTTTTATTTAGATGCCAGAGATAGTGACAGAGTGAATGAAGTTTTCTCCATCTGCATGAGACAGTGTAACAAGGTCTTGGTCAAGTAGTTGAAACAATGCACAAAGCTTTTAATAAATGCTTTTTCTTCATACTATTAATATTAATGATAATATGTTTATATTAGTTAATGTAGTATAATTTTTTAAGCACTGGTTTAGAAACATGCTGCAAACACAACAACCCTTTGTCCAGTTTTCACTCTCATGTAGTAGTATTTAAAACCAAAATGAAATGTGTGTGCTCCAGATTTGTTGGACTTTGCAGATTTTTTGAACGTGATAAATCAAAAGACAAAAACTCCCCAAAACTATTTTGTTGCTAAAAAATTTTAGTGGCCAGCAGTCACAGCTCTTTATGTAGTTTTTATCATCTTTAGCCATCAAATTAATAAATGGTCTAACCTTTTCGTTTTGTCATAGTTACCAATTCGTACCTCCATTTTATGGACTCATTACCATTTCTCAGCTCCAAGCAAAGTATTTCATAGCCATATATTTTAACCATTGTGGATCAGTCATTTTGTTGTATTTTTATGAATAAGTTTGGGACTTAGAAGGATAATTTTTAAAAGCTCACTATGTAAAACTTTGTAATACACCATGTCTCCACACACCTGGTTCCTGATCCCTGTTTAAACCAATCAACCCTTCTGAACATTTTTGTCTTTTATTAGATTATGATTTCATTTCATTTGACCCCTGGCTGACAGGTATTATTTATTCTACTCACGTAAACACATTACATTAGTCTACGAGCAGAATATAGAGATTTAAATTGTCTGATGTCAGATGGGCGTGAAACGCTCCGCTGGCGGCTATGAATTGATACCCAGCGAGCCAGAAACGCCCCCCTGGCCGACAGCTCCTTTATAACGTCAAACAAGTTGGGTACAAAACGAGGAGAACTTCAAAGGTGCGAAATGGCGCCGGGGCGAAAAGATCAGAACTACTCAAAATTTCTCACATGCATACAAACAGAAAGTTGAATCTTTTGAAGACTGTCCACAAACATCCGCGTGCAGTCCGGGATCTGTTTAAAATCCTCATTATTTACTTCAAAGCTATCCGTTGGATCTTAATGACCTCTGCTTGCCTGGTCTGGCCAATCGACTCATGGGCACCAGCTTTGAAAGGGCGAGGGAACATTATCGGAGGGGGCCTGCAGGGACGTTTAGCTGGTAATTGTCCTGTACTGAATCCCGGTCGGTTGGCTGAAAGCTGCTAGCTGAGCATTAAGCTGGCAGCCTCACAGGAATGTATATCACTCAGATATTTGTTGTTGTTGTTGTTTTAGTCCTTCGTAGTACCCGTTCTCACCCTTCATCCCTCCCACTTCCCTTATAATGACGAAGTCTGCAGAGGCCCACTCAGGGAGTCGGAGTGGGAAAGTGGGAAGGAAAGATCACAAGATGAAAGGGAGAGCTGAGAGAAGACACCTGGGGGGGGAAACGAGCGAGACAAGAGGAAGAGTTCTCGTCTTTATCTGTTGCAGCTTGTGTCTCGTTCCTTGATGAAATGATTAACCTTCTCTTAGAATCACTGGGCCATTTCTGTTTACTGTAATACTTCTGGATAATAAAACTTTCTATCTCCCTCGAGGATTTACTGAGGGAGAGCGGACCTTTGGACCCTGGAAGGGCCTGGCTGAGCTGGGAAACCCTGTCTCTTATTGTATTTGTGCCGTTTGTTTTCCCTGGACGATGACGTTAGGACACGAGGCTCTGCTGGATGCCTGGTGATGGATATATCTGCTGTCTGAGGGGGGAAAAAAAAGCCTGCGTTAATAGGTCGTCATCTCAGAGAGTGGAGTGTTGTTCTCTATCACGCTCATTGGCGCTTCTTTTGTTTGCTTCTGTATCTTTAGGGAACATTGTCTTAGTTTTTTTTTCTCTATATATTCCTGTCCCTGTGTTTGCTCCCTCCCACTCTGTTCCCTCGAATGAATCATGTGACTCTCCGGACACGGAGGGTGACCTCCTCCTTGCTGCTTCCCATGCAAAGACGGACTCGAGTGAAAGTGATGAATGATGATCTGATTTTCAGAAACACAAGCTGAAGTCACTGGGCGTGCAAAATAAAATGAACACAATGCTTCTTTAGTGGTTTAATTGTGTAATAACTGCAGTTCTTCTTCTTTTCGCTTCTATAAGAGTAACATTATGTTACTGAGTGTCTCATTAACCATAAGAAAAGGAATGGCTGAGTATTTACACACCTTTCGTGTCGCATTTCCTCGTTGTCATCGTCTTCCTCCCTTATGTTTACCACTCCCCACCCTCTCTTTAGGCCCCTGGTCTTGTCATATTTAAAAGGTCAAACCCCTGTCCCCTCCATGACACACACCCACACACACACTCATTCCCACAGTATTAGTACCTTCAGCTAGCCTAGTCACAAGAGCCTAAAATAAGTGCAAAGTTTGGTAATGACAGGGTTATGGGTTGCTATTTTGTGTTTAGCAATATGGCTGAGGGAGTTTGTTGTACAAAAACTAGCCTCACCTGTACAGAGTGTTTTGAGTGTTTGCAGAGCCTCAGCGTCTGACCTTGTAGAAAGTTTTCTTAGAGGATGAAAAGCTGTTAATGAATTCTAAGGTTAGGCCAACATTATATGAAACCCCTATGGATTAAGAAGGGGATGTCACTCTAGGTTATATGCAGATGAAGGCAGACACAAAAATCTAAATATTAATTATACAGGATTACATAATCCACATTCACACTGGTTTTCTGGCCACTTCATGAATTTCTTGGTTCTGTTTTTTAGTTTAGTTAGACATCCTAAAGAAGCATAAACCTCAGGGATTCATTCAGGTAACTCCTCCAGCAGCAAGCTGACAGCGTTGGTTACCCAAGAGATTCTTTCTTATTTTTCTCACTCTGTAATGAGGGAATACCCCAGGCTTTTTAAAATGTGGCTAAATTAACAAGCTCTGCCACTTAACTTCAGTTCTGTTTGCTACTTTGTCTGATAAGCTATCCTCAGCCTCTGTTGGGGCTGCCTGAGACTTTTAATCACACACGCACACACGCACACAAACTGCGTTCACAGATCTGCAGTGCTGCATAGTGCCTGCTGCTAGTGGGCAGACTGTACCCTGAAGCTGCGTCACAGCCTGTCCATCAGAAAGGGGGTGAAAACAAACAATCCTCCGAACGTAGTAAAACATGAAACAGATCAGTTTCATATGCTGAAGGAGAAAGGGAGGAGGCGTGTGTTGAAGAGTGGATTTGATATTTTTCTATTGAAACAGAAAACACACATTCATGGTTTGCAAACTCTGTATGGTGTTGTTATTCTTTTACGTCTTGGATTAGTCCTAACTGAACAACCCTTTAGAACGTGAATCAGGATCTGACTCCTATAAGAAAGTTTTTCGGTTGCTGGAAGAAGTTAACTCCCCACACTCAAAATCCATCAAGAGATCATAATACACTTTGCAAATACTTCACATTCTTGGCCTGATTAATCAACGTGTGTGACCAAACACACACTCCAAGTATGCCATTTTACTACACGAAATTATTTCTGTCTAGATAATTTTTTTTGTTTTACCATGATACAAATCCAATCCATTAGATTTCTAGCATTTACCAATGCTGCAGCAACCAACACAGTCTTTCTTGCACAGTCAATTTCATTGATTTCTGTTAAGATTAATGGTGAAAACCCAGAAATATTGGATCACCAAAATGTTACTACAAATTTTAAAGGTGTGCATGAAACATATAGACCAAAAATAGACTTAGAAACATGACTGATTGACGGAAGGACAGAAAGTTGACTTCAATCAGAGATAATGATCCCTTCATTGGGATCTTCTACCTGTACTGTGGGCTGGATCAGGACACCCCAGAGTAAAAAAACCCTTTTTCTTTGCAAAATACTAATTTAATACAGTCTTTGTTTTAGTGATGCAATTAATTAGCCACTTTATTGAAATTAGTCAATTTTCACTGGATTTTCACAGGTCAAACTCTTAACCTTTAATTTCTTCTTTTCCTGTTCATCAAATTAATAAAGTTTATAAATGCCTCCAAAATCATCAACATGTTGTCATGGCGACAGACACGTGCTTGGATTCACAAACTGGGCTTTTCTGTGACCCTTTCCATTTTCTGTTGGGTTAAAAACTCTTACTTATGTCAGATTCTGTTTTTTATGGTTTTTATGGTTTTTATTGTTTTGAAAGAAAATACGTTTGTCAGGAAAATATCAGACTGAAAATCAGAAAATGTAAATTGCAGATACAGACTTGATCAGTTCATCTTCATATATAATTGTATTGCTCATATCTGAAGAGACTATTTTTGTTTGTATATTTAAAACAGAATTTAATCAGGAGTTAATGTTGGTTTTTCTTTGTCTGGTATTTCAGACAGGAAGTTGACCAATCCACTTCCCCTCAGGATGAGCTAAGATGACAGCATTTGTCTTCTTGGTTTTTCTCCACCAAAATCCTTTTCTCGTTGCTCATCTAACGTTATGATAAAAGATTGTGGGGGTCACGGCAGTCAGGAGGCCTGATCCTTACTGCTCTGCCTTGCTGTCTCAATATTGATTCATCATCTTGTTTACAGTCTGCTTGAGTAATCCGATATTACTGTTTCTAGGGAGTGAAACAAAGCAGAGAAAAGAAAAGCCTTTGGGTTTGTTTGTGTCCTGGCGACTTCAGGAACCTCTGTGATTGAATATGTCTTAGCTCAAATGTCGCTGTCAGAGACGGTTAATTTCATAATAATTGGACTTTATTTGGTTTGCGTCGTGAGCAGACAGCTCTTGTCTCCTCTGTGCATCAGATTTTTGTCTCCCAGACTGCCTGGCTACGGCGCTGCTGTTTGACTTCCACCGGGGCCGACCGGCATCCTTGGCAGTACCCTTGAAACCATGGAGGAGATATGGCATGAGAGCGAGTGTTTGATCTGGGCTCAAGTGGGCCTGTTTGCAGGGGGAAAGAATTTTGGACAAGGGCGTAGGACAAGTTATAGCGGAGCTGTTCATGAGCAGAGTCGTCCACAGTGTGGAATGAGCTTGTCGGTTCTTATGGGACCTGATGAGAAGAAAGCACACACAAAACAATTTAAATGTGCAAAAGAAAAGTGAGTTAGATGTGAAGAGTATATAGACCAGATTATTAAAACACAGACACGTGAAGGTAAATTGTGTTTTCACAAACAATTTCCACCTTGTACAACACAATTCTGCTTCGTCCAAGCAGAGTTTGTTGGTTACAACTTGCCGTTGGAACATTGTTTTCCTCCTTGTTATATGAACGAATCGCCACTGTTGAAGGAAACCTATTGGAAATTCTGGTTGCAGAAAGTTCTCTGGTCAGATGAGACTAAAATTTGACTATTTTTTTTTTTATGACTGCATGTGGAGAGACTAGCATTGCCCATCACCCTGGAAAACCTCATGCCTCAGTGAACTATTTCTTTCTTTAGCATCAGGCTTTAGCAGGGACAGGGAAACTGGTTGGAGCGTGAACAAAGATAGTGATGAATACATGCTCTCAATCCCATCCTTCTTTGAAAATTGAATTTCAGCAATTTTCAAAGGTGCAAATATTTCAGTCTGTGGATGTTTACATCTGGAAGACAGGTAGCCCAAAAGACTTGCAGCTGCAGCAGGATTTCAGCAAAGAATATAAGGCACAGCACACTTTTCAAATTATTCCTAATAAATGCAGAAAACCATTCATTATTTCTCTTCCACTTCACAGTTCTTGCTATTTGGTCTTTTGTGTAAAATACTTTTAGGTTTTTGTTCGTGACATGAAAAGATGCGGAAAAGTTCATAGCGAGTGGATGCTTTTATAAGCTACTACATGCTATATATTTTTACTTTTTAGACATTCATAAACAGAGTCTCCTTTGTATTAATCATTTGGATCTATTTCTACACTTGGTTCGCATCCCGACCACTAACATTTCTTCCACAGTGTAATCTGTCCAAGACAATGATGTGACAGGGCTGAGACCGAAAGGTCTTGTTTCACTGACGTTTCACTTTGTTTCTGTTTTTCCTCGTCATTTTCCTTGTGCCTCCATTGTTTGCTAATGGTGTGGATGGCAGGAGTAAGTCACGGCTGGTTAAGATCATCCGTCCATTCGTTTCACGTCAGCGTGTTCGTGCGTCCGCCTGCCTTTTGTTACGAAGTGAACAGGAGACCTGCTGTTTGTTCTCTGCAGCTGCCGGCCTCTCATGGATCGTTCTGGAAGCGGGGTGATGGAGCGTCCAGCTGGGGTGTGTGGGGTCAGGTGAGGGTAGCGGGAGGGGGAGTGGAGGGGGACGCGCACAAAACGGTGCTCAGGTCAGGGCAGCTCTGAGAGCCGGACTCATTAACATTCCTCAGCTTCAGAGAGCGCCAGGCCAGTCGGAGCGAATAATGGCTCAGGTGGATCAACACATCATTATCCAGATTTACCTCTATTGACACAGCTCATGATTGATAACAGGATCTAATTATGCCTTCTCCGGCTTCAGGCAAATGTTGCATCAGCGTGTTGCCTTATAATTGACAAGAGTCTTGTGTTTTTGAAGGGAGAAAGGAAAAAAAAATATGGTGCAAGTTTCCAAACAGAGATGGATTCGTTTGCGCCTCTGGCCAAAGTATATTTTGTTGTGTTTATAGCAACGGAGGAGCTGGTCCATAGATAAGAATTTATCTGGAGATGAGCGCTCACGGTGTCCGCTGCATTCTTTTTTTATCTTCTTTATCGGTGCATGTGAGCCTGCATTCATCCAAAGGAATACATTGGCTCTATTTTAAAACACGTTTTCACCAAGCACATTTAGGATTTCATTATGAGAGGCAGACCCGTCAAAATTTGGTGGTTGATTTTTTTTTTTTTTCTTCCACGTTTTCTTCATAAGATCTGATTTCTTTCTAAGAAGTTGTAAAAAGGATTCCAAAGATTTTTCCCCCATTACGACATAAAGAATTATTATCCGTGAGTCACAGAAAGCGGTCGCTGTAAAACAAGATTTTGCTAATGTTTTAAAACAGAAAAACTGATGACAGTGGTGATATTTTGAACAATCTTTAGCGCCTTAAATAAACATTTAGCACAGTTATCATAGGTAGTTCCATTAAAAACTGCAGTCTAAGATTTTTAAAAGGCTGCTCACATTTCCAAATCAAGCATCTTCAAAGAGCGAGAGAGGTAAACGCTCAACAGGATGCAACAGAGCGTTTCTGCTTTACTTATTCAGCCTTCCTGTTATCTGCTCGATATATCACCGTCTTGAAGAGAACAGCCAACCTTGAGGACTTTTCTCTCAGTCAAACTTTTATACTAATAATAATTTTTATTATTGTTTTAAGCACTTGGTCATCAGAAAAAAAATTCACTTTTTAGTTTCTGACTGGTCAGTGTGATCAAGTTGAAATTCTGCTGAATTGGATCTCCAGCTGACATCTGTTATCATAGTCACACTATTTTTTTTATTTTTTCTTTTTTTTTTAAAAAAGCAACATTTATTCCTATTGCTGCAAAAATCATAATGCCATTTGTAGCACCTGTTTTGACTCTGACTGGGCTTTTCAAAATGAGAGTTCAAATTTGTCTATTTTATAAAATAGATACAAGTGTAGGAGCCTTTTTTTTATAGCAATAAGTGAGGGAGGGGCACAATGGCACTCTATCGTTTACACTGTTGTAGAAATATCTGGCGTTTTCTCTGGCGTCTGTGTGACAGAATTTGAAATGAAATGTGAAAATGACCACTTTTTGAAAACCTCGGTACCGGCAACAGTATAATATCCCTGAAGATTATTTTGGACTCTAGAGCTCTGAAAAGGCTTTCATCGAGATGTGCAGCGGCCCTGAAGGTGACGTGACCGTCGGTCACAGAACGGTTGGCCGGAGGACGTGCCGTCAAACGCTGATGAAGCAGAAAGTCATTCAAGGTGTTCAGGTCCTGCAGGTGCATTTAAATGCAGGTGATGTGGCGAGTGCAGATACGCCACAGCTTTGTCACACAAAGTCCCGGCTTAACCAAGATTTCTGTTAAGCTTTTCCAGCTTGCAGACTGATTTGCCTGCGATACAGACACTGAGGTGCGATTTTGTTCAGTCACGTCGCTCTGCAGTTTTTGTTTCTGTTGGTTTTTTTTTTTTTCCTTGGAAAGTCAAAGAGCAAAACAGGCAGAGTGGGTTGGGCGTGGGGGTGGGAGGCAGTGGCAGCGATGGGAGTGTTGCGGCTCGGGACGAAGTTGCTTGTGCTGTCAGCATAGTGAAAACTTTCGCCCCTGAGCTCTGACTCATTAACCGCAGCTCTGCACTTCAATGAGATACAGTTCAAGCCGTTAAGCTGCCAAGCAGGATTGTTTTGTTGCTTCAAAACAAGAATGCAATAAAGAGTTACTACACACAAGCAAGCCGCAGTCGACTGACAAGAGGAATTATTTCTCACGTTACAAAATAATGTGAGAAATAAACTTATATTATTACTTTCAACATGCTGTCCGTCCTGTAATGCTGAGTTTGGTTGCATAATGCTCTCTCTGTTCCTGCTCTCTCGTAGAGGCTCTCCTGATGATTGCTCAACCTAATAATAAAGAGGTGTTGTCCTGATTGCTGTTGGTCCAGCACTGCTTATCTGTAAGCAAGGTAAGTTACACTCTTGACCTGATAGAAAGGTTATTTATTATTAATTTGAGGTTATGTAATAAGCACCAGTCCTCTGTTAGAAATGTGGTGTTTTTTTTTTACTTGGACCCCCCTTTTCCTTCAGATGTCGACGGCCTCTGAAAACAGGATGGAAGGGTCTCGCACTACGAGCCGAGAGAAAACCTACAAGAAGGTAAAGCCAACCAGAGCTTTGCTGTGTTGCGGTTTATTTCCTTACTCTAATGCAATAAACCCAATTCTGGTAAATGCTTCAGTTTTAGAGCCAGTGAGTCCAAAGCAGCTTTACTTCTGAGTAACTTGAGTGGGTTAAAACGTCCTTGTGCTGCAGCACATAATGTCCTGACCCCTGTTAGGGCTGGCTGCCAGAGACCAGTCAAGTGCTGGTCCCACTTGTTTTCTTTGCCTTTTTTTTTTTTCTTGTGGACGTCACTGAGAGTGGCAGCATTTATAAAGATGTAACCATAACGTTTCCAGTAGCACAGCAGCCATTTTTGTCTTAGTTTGGTCTGAATATATTTAGTTATTTTCACCAGCAGGAATATTTGTTTCCCAGGAGTTATTCTTAGTTGGGTTTGGTGTTATTACATTTATTTGCATTTTCTTGTTGCACTACAAAACAATTTTATTCAACTCGGTTTATTTATACGCCTCCGGTTCAAAGCAAGTGCCGCCCAACGGCAATTTACACACAAACGCGTCCAGTTGACATACACAGAAATAGATGGTCACAAACACAATGGAGATTATTTAATTTGGAGTTGTCTTTAGTCTGAAACACACTGAAGCAAAACAATCACATAGAAATATTCCCACAGCAAAATGGTGTCATGTTGTAAGAATATTATCCCAGCGGTGAGTCACTATGGTGTTTTATAATTCTTATTTTGATTTCAGTTCCAATCAATGATGTTGGTTACAAAAAAGGACTTATTTTCTCCGCTATTTGAACATCAATAAACATATGTTTGTGTTTCGTAGAACAATCATTTCAGAATTTTCACAAAGTATTACTGAATAATTAGATGCAGACAAAGTAATTGATGAATGTGGCTAAAAATATTTTCATACATTTGCAGGTAAAGTAAATTTACCCTAAAAGTTTTTTGTTTTTGTTTTGTTTTTAATCAATTTACTTCATCAGGAAAGAAAATCAAATTTTAAGAAATATTTGTTTTAAAATGACATTTTCGCACAATTATTTCTCCAAAACATTGCTTTATTTTAGGCCTTTTTACACGACTCTGTCAAGGGCGGCAGTAAATTTGTGGAGCGCTGCAAATGTCTGCAGGGCGTCTGCTCCAGCAGGGCGACGTTTTAATCCTTGCTATTTTAGCGTTCCAAGTAAACCTGCTGTTTTTCTCTCTATTTTCCCGTCAAGACCACGTCATCGGCCTTGAAGGGAGCCATTCAGCTCGGCATCGGCTACACAGTGGGCAACCTCACCTCAAAGCCGGACAGAGACGTTCTTATGCAAGACTTCTATGTGGTGGAGAGCGTCTTCCTGCCCAGGTTAGTGCTGCACTGAGCAAAGCGAAGCACAAACGTGGACGCACTCCGTTTTTAGTGTAATGTAAAAGCCTCGGCAGAAGCCTCTAAACGTTAGCTATTTGTACAATGGGGGATTGCAGAGGAGGGGCACGAGTTTCATCAAATCTCAAGGTTATTTCACAGCAGGAGGCCGTGAATCAGAAAACGACTTCATAAAAAGCAGCTTACATGTAAGTGGAAACAGCCTGAAACAGCTGGCTAAAGCCTGCAGATTTGTTGTGCTTTTTTTGCCCATTAATATATTTTTTTTTGTTACAAACAATAAATAACTAATCTTGCCCAGTGGGTAAACTGCAGCCAGAGCCTCTCCATCATCATTTCTCAGCAGTCAGTTCTCCTCGTCTGAGTCATGATGCAGGGATGCTACTGTTCCTGGGGATTATCCTCCCAAGAGCTGTGAAATCAGCTTACTGCATGCCTCTTGCTGCTGCTGCGGCGCTCGGCAGACATCATCATGTGTCCTCTTCCTCAAGTTGTCTTCACAATTACATCATCAGCTTAGAGAACCGTTTGATATGATCTGAAGCTCAACCAGGAATTGTTGGAAAGTAGGTTCCTCTCATCCATCCGTCTTCACACAGCTGGAGCTCCAACGCTTTCTTCGTCTGGATACAGAGAGCAGGGATTTCTGACCTTTGGCATCTGACGCACGTGACTTTCAGATGATCAGGAACGGTCGTTTTACTATAAAATGAGACGCTGATAAGAGTTTTGTGATCAATTTCTGGATTTTCTGAAAGTTTTGTCTTTCTGATTTCAGTTTTAGCCAATTCAGATTTTTCTTTAGACTATTAGACAACAGCATTTAAAATATGTTCTTTCTTTCCTTCCTCCTGTGGGGAGCCAGGATTTATTTAAATTGAAAGCAGACATGTCACACCATGCGCATAAAAGAGCCATCACTGTAAAACAAGATTCCACTAATATTTTATTACCAAGTCAAAATGAGACTGGTGTTGCTTTGTAAAACTCTAACACCATTTTAGATCAGGGATTAGCACTGTTAGCAGCATTACTGAAAAACCAGTCTCTGTGTGTGGGAAATCTAAGTTCTTAACTCAGAGGTTTTCAAAAGGCTGCAAACAAAAATCCTGAAAATAATTCAAAGCAATTTTGCTGTTGTTTGTTCAGCCTTCCTGTTATCTGTTGAAGTATCGCTCTCTTACTCTGTCAAAGGCTGGATTAACGTCAGGTCAACATGTTGTGTCACATACAGATTCCTTGTATATGGCTTCCTATGATGATTTAAGACCCATCATGGGTTTGCAGAACCTGTGAGTCTCTGTGGAGAGATTTTGGTCTCTTCTTCCTCACAGGACTGTTTGAATTCAGTCACATTGGAGACCTTTTGGGGATGGAGAGCCAGTTTAAGGTCCCTCCTCTGCATCTCAGTCAGAATTAGTCCTATTCACCCACATGTGGCCCTGCTGCTGTGCTTTATGTCATCATCCGTCTGCGTAACCCAGGTTCAGGTTGAGGGACGTTCTCCTTCAGAACACAGGTTCTGTTTAAGTGATTACCTGCTCGTCCTGCTCAGGCAGTAACCATCTGACGGTAACCATCTGAAAATGGTTACCGTCTTTTGTAGTTTTCCTGAGTAATTATTTATTCGCACTGGACTTTGTATTTCAAGTCTTCAAGCTGATTTATGATTAAAACTCTTGAAATGTCAGAGCTGACTGATAAATCATTATCCCAAGGGAGTTTTATAGTTATTTAGCCAAGAATGTGGTCGTTGAGAAACCTGCTAAGATTTATAATAGCCACGATAAAAATAGCTGTAATCTATTAAAACGGGGGGTTGTTTGTGTGGACACACACACACATTCGGCAAACGAGGTTGTGTTTAACCCTCGGGTTTCAGGAAGAGAATGAGAGTCCTATCAGGAAGTACTTTGTGGTCTTGGCTTTTGAGATGCAACACCAGGATATGCAAACTCACTCTGGTCTATGCAAACCTGTTCCTGGCACGCACACGTCTCCTATTTCTGAGCAACGGCCAAACATTACTCTTGTTGATGCTGAGGCTTCTGATTGAGAGGCGGGAGTATACAGCCATCAGTGTCATCTGACATCATGTTTGGGTTGAATAAAAGCTGCAGTGGTCCAGCTTTTCTTTGAAATGTAAAGGCTGGGAAGGAAGAAAATTACCCAAGACACAACAAAACACTCAGGAGAAATTGAATGTTCTATGTCCAATACCTGACATAAATGTTTCTTTTTTCTTTTAATTCTCTGCCTTCTCTAAGCAGTTCCTCTTTGGTGAAAACGTGAAACATTTTTATTTCTTTTCTGACAGACTGAGAGGAAGGTTAAGCGATGAGCTTTTGTCTGTCAACGCTCCTTCTCGTCTTGATCTTCCCGTTTTCCTCTGGAGGTTTATCGGCTGCTGTCAGTCTGGTTTTCACGCTCGCACCCTGGCTTTGCGCTCCTTTTTCTGTTTCACTTTCCCTTCTTCCCAGTGGAACTGCAGGCGACTGTCTTTCTGATCAGATCGGATCAAACATTTCCATGTGCTGTTTGCGCTCATCAACTTTCCGTGACAGGTGAACACCGCTGCCGTCCTACACTGAACAAAGCAGTCAAATTACTTTGTGGGGTTATATTACAGGGCACAGCCCAGACTGTTGCCCCAGCACACAACAACAAAATAGTCTGGTTACTCGGATCATTGTTTAAGAACCCTGATTTAGAGTCGCCCTGGAAAACTTAATCTTTATTAACCCACTTCCATATTTAGGATCCACGAAAACCAGTTCCAGTGAGCTTACGTCGACCCACTCTCACCGTATTATTGACATGCTAGTTCATGTGTCGCCGTTCTCCCCTGGAATGAAAGCTAGCTTGGGAACCGAATGGGGCCAGCCTTTGTTAAAGCCTGTCTGAGAATGTCCCGCAGTCCAGCCAAAGATGGAAAAAAAAATCTAGGTTATTGTGTTGTTTTAGGGCTTTTTGCAGGTCCTTTTTCTCCCTCTGAGGAAAGGCTCATGTGCTGCTGATTATTGTTTAGGTCCAGTAATCAGACTCACCTTCAGCCTCCAGGCGGACTACTCTACACCGGCCTTTTTTTTTTCTTTCTTTTTTTGTCGTGACAGTTGTTATGGATGCAGGTTCTTGTAGATGACTGAACTGAAATCTGTTCATGCATTAATGCAGCGTTTCTCAACCTGCTGGTCCTCAGGGCCCACTCATGTTTTAGATGCATCTCTGCTCCAGAAGTCTTAATTAAAAGGATTTCATTACCTCCTCTGTGACAGTGGAGAAACACTCCATCAATGGCTAAAAATACAGCGATCCACTTTTCCAAAGTCTCAACCGTAATAAGATTGTTGTTTATTGAGATTTTATAGGAATAATGCATCTTATGCATCTCTTTTTTTTTTTTTTTTTTTTTTTTTCATTCCTTCCCGGCTTGGTTTCGTCATCATAATACAGTGAGGGAAGTAACTTGACTCCTGCTCATCACTACCCAGACTTCCGCTTCAAGACGTACGCCCCGCTGGCTTTCCGTTACTTCAGAGATCTGTTTGGCATCAAACCCGACGACTATCTGGTAAGACCCAAAATCTTTCCAACACTCTATGTACCTGATGAGTGTTTCTTTTTTTTGTTGCTGTTTTTTACCGATGCAAATCAGAAAAAGTGTGCCATACTGCCAAAACCTTGCAGAATAATTTCTCACATCATTTACAGCTGCAGCTCTCTGCCCGTTCTGCACATTTATTGTCAAAGAGTTTTATTTGCTCTTTCCAAAATAGCTCAAGCTCGTTTAGATCAGATGGTGTGTGTGCGTGTAAACATTAGTTTTCCAAGTCACAGATTCCACAGTAACTCAGGCTGCATATCAAGGCCCATTGTCCCATTAATCTCCCATTAATCAACCAGTTTTCTTCCATGATTGTATTTAACTCCATTCGTCTTCCTGAAAGCATCTACACGACATGATGCTGCCACCACCATGTTTCACGACAACGCTAAATATAAATGCACATCAATTATTAAGTTTATGTGTTGCCCTGCGACAGACTGGCGACCTATCCAGGGTGTACCCCGCCTCTCGCCCGGAACGCAGCTGGAGATAGGCACCAGCAACTCCCGACCCCGTTAGGGAGAAGGGTCAGAAAATGGATGGATGGATGGATGAAAAAACCCTCCCATTGTACTTCAGTGATCCCCTTGCCTATTCATGAATTTTTCTTTTGAATGTAATTACAGATCATTTCATTATATATCTAAAACATTTGAAAGAAAATGCAGGAAATGAAAGAAGAGTAGGGACAGAATGTAGTTAGCTTCTGCAGGACTGCTAAGATGGTTTCCACTGTGCATATCAATGCAGGTTCAGTGATATTTGGTGTACAAACTATTAAAATACGTAGTGAGAAGCGTTTAAAAGGGGGTCTCAGGTATTTATGAATTTTAACCATTCATTTTTTTTGTTGGTTAAAGGGTAGGGACAGGTTTACCAGGCACTGTATAACCGCTGTAAAAGAACCGATTGAACATGTTTATTCCTGAGCTTTATAAATCTGGACTTTGGCTGCTGAGGTCAGCGTGAAATATTTTAGCTGATGTGAGAAAAAGGTTCCCTGAAAAGCCATGATATTAAAATATGTGAATCCTTGTAAATTTCTTTTTTTTTTTAAGTGGCAGAGATGCTCCTACAAGTTATTGTTAAAAAATTAGACAAAAACATTTTGTCTCATTTTGTGTACAGTAGTGTACAACTTGTTCATGTGCAGCTCTGACCACTAACAAATGGTGCCTTCTGTCAGTGCTGCACTTTTTTTTTTTTTTTTTTTAAGTAATTTGGTTTGTTTGACCCCACCCCTCAGTGATGTTGCATCTAAACATTCCCCACAAAAACTCCTCATGTTAAGTACTTCCACGACATTCCTCTTAGGATGTTAGTAGCTCCCAAGCAAAAGCTTTCTTCCTGTTTAAACGCATTTATGGGAAAAAAAACAACCAAACAAGTTCAATGTACGACTGTAATTGGTTGTTATTGTGAGTCATAACATAAGGCAGCTGCACTCCTGTTTCTGTCAAACAGTTTTTACTAAGATTTACTTCAAAGACATATATTCTGGTATTTTTAAAAATGATTTCAGATTATTTCCTTTCAGATTCAATGCAAAGCCCAGATGCCACAAGCTAATTCAAACTGTTACACATTTTACTCCGACAAGATATGAGAAGAGGTGATTAGTTCAAGAACTAGTGAAAAAGTAAAAGTTTAGAAGTTTCCATGGTCCTCGTTTTTTTTTTTTTTTTTTTTTTTTGTGTCTAATCCTGTTGTTTTCCTTTTAAAACTTGTTCAGGAATCAAGTAAGAATCTGCAGAAGTCCCTTGTTTTCGAGCTCCTCTTTATGCTTTGTCCTCAGAACCAAATTAGATTTTGTGTGATGTTATGACTTTATCCTGTTATGACGCCGTTTGCCTATTTCCCATCTGCCTCCAGGCCCTTTCATGAATCCAGCCAGCTGTATTCTTGTTTTTGAACGCTGACATTATTTCTGCACCAGCGACAAAAGACGACAAAAAAAAAAAAAGAAAAAAAGAAAGGAAAAAAAGATGAACTTCAAGGCAGAAGAGCGAGGATTTCATTAGGCGCGACAAAGTAGAGAGTTTGCTGGAGTTAGTCGTGGCTTCAGGTGGTGATGGATTCAGTCAGGCAGAGGCCTCGCAGCCGAGGCTAATTAAAAGCAGGAATAAAAGCACATATAAAAGCGATAAGCTTCAGATGTGTTTGCGCCTCTCATTCAATGTGACTGCAGACGGTGGTCGGCTGTCTCCAGGGAGAGGGAGCAGATGCCTCCAGTGTTTCTCGTCTCCTCTGAACATGTTGCTCTCATAACGCTCCGATTAACATCCAGCACTTCTCCACAGTCTGCTGCTCACTTTCGGTGCCACTTCTGGATGATAGTTTTCCGTTTACGCTGAGATTTTTCTTATTGCTGTCAAAATGTGTCTGATTAACCGAGAGCTGAAAAGATTATGTTCCGTCTTGGCAAAGTGATACTTGCTTCCTAGAAACAATAATATTCAAAAACTAATAAGAGCCACGATCCGTCAGTCTGACGGGGGAATTTTTTTGAGGAGGATCGAGAACTTTTCTGTGTTTTCTTTTAGATTTTAAGACTTATTTATAATTTAAAGCTGCAATATTAACACTTTTGTAAAAATAAGAATTGGAATAAAAATCCTTAACGGCTAGTAATCTTAATGTAATGTAAAATGTGGAAAAGGTGAAGCACGAGCAGTGCTTTTCCGATGTGCACTAAAACACTGCCTGGGTTATTTTAAAGCATGCATTCACACAAAGGTTTTTTTTTGACTATAGCGACTTGGCAAGATGTGGAGATCCTGCGTAGAGTGAGAGGTTACCTTGGATCTACCTTTGCTCCGACAAGGACATTTTGAATAGACCAGGAGAATAGGTGTGCAGCAGCCAAATCTGAGCTGTGCTCGTGCAGAAAAGCAATTGAATGTTCATCTTAGACGGGAGATATGATGGGAAATATGTTATTTTTAGCAAATGCCAGACTTTACTGTCTGTTATCATTGTTGGATCTCAGTCATGCCGTTATGAGAGAGGAAAAAAATGAAGGTATGAAAAGCACTCAAAGCATTTGTGTTTCTGTAATAAATGATGCCCCTATGAGGGGAAAAAAACTACAGAAATGAAGCTATTTCTCATTCCCGCTAAGTCCTAAGCTTCATAAGAGATTTATTGCCATTTATCTCTTGAAGTTTCAAACAAACAAAAAAATGTTTCCCCCTTTTTTTTTCCATATAAACTTTTACAGTGTTTCCATTTTTTAGTCTTCTTGTTTAGAGCCGCTCTAGTTTGATTACACTGTGGATGAAGCTGCTCTCCCGAAAGCCCCATCCTTGCTACGTGCGAATCACTAAATTGATGTTATGATTTTCCTTCCTCAGTACTCGCTCGTAAATGAGCCTTTAATTGAGCTGGCCAACCCGGGCGCCAGCGGCTCGCTCTTCTACCTGACCAGCGATGATGAGTTCATCATTAAAACGGTTCAGCACAAAGAAGCCAAGTTTCTGCAGAGGCTGCTACCTGGATACTACATGGTGAGGAACACGGTTCTTTTTTCTCTCTTTCGCTCGGATTATGACAATATAACAAGCCAAAAAAATAAACAACAACTAATAAATAAAATATGCGTTAATAAAAGCGTGCCAAGTTCTGAAAAGTCCAGCGTGTGAGATCTGAATGCTGAATCCAAGCACTGTCTAAACCCACAGAACCTGAACCAGAATCCGCGCACGCTGCTGCCCAAGTTTTACGGCTTGTACTGCATCCAGACGGGGGGCTTCAACATCCGACTGGTGGTGATGAACAACGTGCTTCCTCGCTCGGTCAAGATGCACTACAAGTACGACCTGAAGGGATCCACCTACAAGAGGCGAGCGTCCAGGAAAGAGAGGGAGAAAGCCAGCCCGACGTACAAAGACCTGGACTTTCAGGACATGCACGAGGAGGGGCTTTACTTTGACACAGAGACTTACAACAACCTGATGAAGACCCTGCAGAGGGACTGCCGGGTAGGTGGAGGTTCATCAGGGTTACAGTCGACTTGCTCTGAAACAGACGAGCTGTTGTTCTTTTTTTTGCTGGAAATGAATTCTTGAATGATTCTGAGAGGTCAAGAACAGAGGAGACGTCACGCCAGGCGAGAGAGCAGTAGATGTAAAACAGGCTTTTACTCATTTGAACAAAGACAAAATGATTAAGGAGTTTTTACATTTTAGAGTTCGATATTATGAGGTTTAAACACAATTGGTGCATTTCACATTTGCTCATTGTGAGCATTCGTCTTCCTGTAGTTTGCTGAAGTTGGCTTTGGTTCAGGTTGCCTCGTTCACGACGTGACAGCTGCTACGTAGCATAAAAGACGTGACAAGTAATGATTAAAACTGCACTTACCAAAGATTAGCTCGTAACAGTAACATTTTCTTTCCTAATTGGTTCTGTCTTAATTTTTAAACCTCTAAAAACAGCAATATAATAAGCCAAGATGCTCAAGATGGTTAGATTTCCTGGGGTCAGTGATTTTATACTTTCTGTAAAAAATATTTATTTTATTTTCTGTAAAATTTCCAATTAGGCCGTTTGCCTTAGAGGATAACGCTTTCAGAAAACACCTTTACCTTGATTCAACTTCAGAGGGAGGCTGTCTGTTTGACCATTAAATTTGGTAGCAGTGAAATAAAAAGCTATTATTAAACAGCGAGGCACTAAGCAGGTTTTTTGTGCGGGGATGTTCCTACGCTGCAGTAAACAGCCTCTTGGGACAGCTTTATTAGGGATGAAAGTATGAACTACAGGAAGCAATTTAAGTAGCTTTATTTCATGCTCTTTGTCAGACTGTTTGAGCTGCGAGGTGTAATATCCTGGTCAGTGTAGAGTCATCAGGGTATTACTGTAAACGTGGACTTACCCAGAGACCAGGAAGGAAGACTTTCTGGCAGAGCTGGAGCAACCGGCCTGGCCTGACAGCCCTGCAAAGGAACATCTAACAATATAATGATTCTCATTACATCAAACTCAATGTTGCCCGCAGTTTTTAAAGATTGGGACCACATGGGCAGCAATTAGAGCAAATGAGCTTTTGGATATATTTAGTTTGTCCTGGTGCATAAGGCTCTGGTTTTATTTAGAAAGAGAACATTATGTGACAAAGTTCCTTTTTTTTTTTTCTTGATAAAGTGCATTTTACATTAGGGTTGCTATCTTGGATCAGTCGGAGATTGTTTCCTGGAAATATTTGAACATGTGTTGATTTCCCACCTCTTTCCAATGGGGGCTATTTTTAAATGTGTTTGGATTTGAGTGAGGTCAAGCTGGAGAGATTGCTGTACATTCAAACAACATTTATGCCACTTACTATCTTGTATGTTGACGTTGCCTACTTTCATTTGTGAAAGTTTTCTTGAGCAAAGTGATGACTCACTTTTAGAAAAGTCACTGCTTCTTTCATTTTTAACCAGCTGCATGAGGAAGCAGACAAACCTTTTCCCCAAAGTCTAACAGTTGCAAGAAAAATGTAATTAAAACGTAGTAAAAGTTTTTGACTCTATTTTAACAAGGTGGTATGCTATTGTTTAACCAACTAAAAACGATCAAACAAATCGACATCTTTGGCTAAATTCGGTTGCGATTGAAATCGAAACAATCATGCTTAGTTAAGGTTTTAATAAGATTTCACTTAATTCCCCAACATTCATTTCTGCAATGTGTGGGCATGCTACGTGTTTTTAGCAGAAAGTGTTGGAGCCTCAGCTCTGCGCGGTGTGTCATTGTCAGGGCTTCCTGTGCTCGCCTTCTAAACAGGAAGCAAAGTGCCCTCTAAGCAGAATCTCAGGCCATTTCCATGAGTAAGCAGCTAACCCCGTAACCCCAGAGGGGACCTGAACACAGGAAGGGCTGTCAGACGCCAAGCAGCAGAGGAGTGAAGGGCGTGGAGGGAATCAAAGAGGGTTTTTTGTTTTTTTTACAAGGGTGCAGGATCACTTCCTTTTTTTTTTTTTTTTTTTTTTTTTTTTACATCAAGCGCTTAGATGCTTCGCATTTTAGCAGGTCAGAGTTGAGCTGGAACCAGAGCGATAACAAGAAGCAAAGGACAGATTCACATTTGAGTTACGCGGGACACTTGTAGCAAAATGCCGGCGGTGCCGCCTTCCTTCTGAGTCTCCTTCCCGCCGCAGCTCCCCTGATAACGCCACAAATGCCAAAACAGCATTAGGCATTAATAATTAATGTTGAACTCACAGAGATTGAAACAGAGAAGGTTAATGGCAGTGTGAGTGTGTGTTGGTACCACTGATGTGATGGGGATTGTAATTAGTGTGTTACAGCGAGGCAAACACGACGGTGACAAGCTGCTCAGAGGACTTGACTCACACCAACCCCGACTCTGAAGATCTGCTTTCTTTTGTTTTTACGGCAGAAGCTACATTTATCATTAAATCATTTTTAATTTTAAACATAAGCGTAAATATCCGGTTTTGTATCTTGCAACATGTTGAAAGCCGTCTGGCATAAAGTAATGTCAAGATTTAAAAAAAAAAATAAAAAATTGTTTCAACATAGCTAAAAATGTCGAACATTTTTGTAGAGCAATAGATTGCAGCTCTTCCTTCCCACACAGGTCCCTGCACACTGCTGGCCAGCAGGCTAAAAAGAACGCTCTACACCTGAGACACTCTTACAGTTAAAAGATATGCGCTTGATTGAAAGTATTTTTAAATACAAAAAAAGAAAAAAAAAAAAAGACTCCTGCCGTGACAAATGTATTGACGGTGTATTGACGTTTCATATTATTTTATCTGCAGCAGGAATAATTAATGCATTTATTTATTTATTTATTATTTTTAAATGAACTGGATCACGTCACACTTTTTTTATAAGTCCTTATAAAACTTGTCTTACTACGAGAATCTTATACGAGCCCAAGGAGTACTGTTTACTTTCGCACTCTCATGACTGAGCATCTCGAGGGCGATGGGGGAACTCTGTGTTTTTCCCTGGGACAGTTTAATATGAGGAGAAGGAGATTTATCACAAATTGATTAAAAAAGGGGAAAGTCTTGGTGTTTTTTTTCTCTACCGGCCTGTCATTTGAGTGATAGTCTTTGGTGCTGCAAGTCTTTTCCAAAAGATATGATGTCAATACTTTAAAAAGTTGACAAAAGGGGAAAAAAGGCAGAAGCAACAGATTTCAACTTAACAATTGAAGTATTCTTGTAGACTTTTGCTGATGATGGAAATTTAACTGGTGTAAAAAGAAAAGAAAAATTGTAAACATTAGCTCTGCAGCGATCCAGAAGGAGAAATCGTTCAGGCAAGGTTAAATTCACAAAGCAATTAGTTCACACTGAACATAAATAAACCTGAGTTTATGCATCCCTCTATTTAAAAAGAATCATTGACACGTTGTGGTCTAGAAATGCTACTCTGAAATCCCCTTTATCATTAAATCCTTCTAAGTTCAGACAAATATAAGAGTAAATAGCTGCAGATCAAGGCAAACCCTAAATCTTGAGATTTTTGAAAAGCTGCCAAACGTCCAAGTCCATCATGTTTCCTGACCAGTGCCAGTTAAAAGCTCGATAGTATAAAGCACAAGGCAAATTTCCTGTAAAATATTAAGCCTTCCCGTTGCTACGAATGCCTAACGCTCAGCTTCCTTTAAGCCGTAACAGAGATGAGTGTTGTAACTATTGCAAACCTTGGGAGAACTTATGGTGCATTCACTGATTATGAACAGAACGTTTTTTTGTTGACTGTCAAAGAAGAAATTCAGGCTCTTCAATCTAACAACCATCTGATTCTCGTCACCAGCTGATTTTTCTGTATGTCTCTTGGAAAAAAAAAAAAAAAAAAAAAAAACAGGTGTAAGTTGCTCAAACATCCAGAACCTAACGGCCGCGTGTTTACCTGCATGCATCCAGAGCAGAAATAGTTGCAAAGAACTGATGATGTGGCACTACTTTGTGAAATTCCCCCTAAGTGTCCTCTCAGAATCAGCATCGTTTTTGGCTTCCAACATGAGCAGAATTGGCCGTGCGTCGTGCATTTGGAACAGGCGAACTCAAACTTGAGAAAGCTTTTAGTGTATTAATGTCGCTCCAAAATGAGACACAAGAGCAGAGCTCTGGTCTACCATTACTAGAGAGGAGATTGATCGGTAGAGTGCTGGGAGGGTATGCAAGATGCATTAGGGATTCGGACAGAATCCAGTGACGGAGCCCAGCTGGTGTATAATTATTATTCCCCCTTCGCTGTAGGAGAAGTGAGCTTCGTTTGAAATGCGAGCAGATAACACATCCAAGGCGACACGCCCAGATCTCTGGAAAGTCGGTCACTTCATTCTCTGAAGTCAGAGAAATATCGTTCTTTGTGTTGTCATGGGGGAAAGCTGAGGCCTGAACATGCGGTAATGGCTTTCTGTAGGCAGCGCCGTTCAACATGGCTGCTGTTTGAATAGGCTGTGGGAGTTTTAGAGAGGGATGCAAATTGTTGATATGGAAAAAGGCTGAGCCCGGACAAAAGACTCTGTGTTTTGTTCCAGTCAGTCGGTCAGTCATTAAGTCTGTCTTGTGTTTCAGTGTTAAAGACGGATCTGAGGTTGAGGGGTGAAAAAAAAAAAAGCTGTCCCTTTCCCCAGTTTTCTTCACACTTCTTTTCATACTCTGTGCTGCGAAGTTTATTTAGGAGCTTCGAGCCAAAAAACAAGCGAGTGTTTGTTTTGTTGATGTTCGGTGTCCTTCACACTTCCTGAGCTGCTACAGAAACACAGCTCAGTCTGAAGGAGGTGGCCATCTGTTTTTCCGAGCCACTTGCTGCAATTTGAGTCACCTCTTTGTGCAGCTCTTATTAATAGCATAAACGTGTATTCAATTAAAAACCTTAGTTACACTTACAACTGTGTTCCCATTGATTTCTCATTGCTCACTGTAATCTTACTGCTTGCCCTCTCACGGTCATTTAAAATGAAAAATCTTTGCGCTGAATCTTTTCAAGGCTAAATCATAGTGCAGACATAAATGCCATTATGCTTAAAGCAAAATGGCATTTCTGCCTTAGGCATTTCCACTTTCGATGTATTTTGAATAGCAGTGTATAGAGTGAAGGAGTCATGGGTTTCAAAATTCCTGTCACGGATTTATTGTCGTCCCTGTTTCCTCTGTTACCTGTAAATAAAATCGAATGTAGCCAGTTGCCTTCAAGGGCAGTCAGTAAAAAGGGACTCCTGTCTGTGACTTGGTTTCAGAATATAAATTCTGTAAAGGCCTCAGAGGTTTCTTAGACAATACAAGCATTTTGCCATATATTCAAAACGCTGTGCGATTGAAAACTAACTCTGCCAAAACACATTGAACATTCTGTCTTCACCTTGAGGCATGGCGGTGGCAGCGTCATGCATTTGGAGCTACAGGACAACACTAGAAGACTTGGGACTGGGATGAGATTCACCTTCCAGCAGGACAGTAACAGTAAACATGCAGCCAAGGAAACGCTTTAGATCAAAGCATGTCATGCATTAGGATGGCCTAGTCAAAGTCCGGATCTAAGTTAACATGAGAATATGTAGTATGACTTTTTAAAAAAGAATTGTCAAAACTTTCTGTGTCGATCTGTACATTTTGGAGCCTTTAAAGAAGGACATTTGTCTGTGTGCTGCAGTGATTCAACGGGACTAAATACAAAAAGGAGCCACTATTTTCAGCTTCTTACTTCTGAAAATCCTCTGAAGCTGCATACGTTTTTCTTTTCCAGTCACATTTATGCAGTATCGTTTGTTGAGCACTTGCTAAAGCGCAGAGGAGTCCTTAAATGCCATGTTTATATATTTGCAAGCAAGCAAACATTTGGAAAGGTTTAGCATTACAAACAGTTTTCTGTGCGGCGCTCCAGTCTGGGTCACCAAACGGAACCGGTTGGCTGGTTGTGACCCTGATCCTATTCCCGTCTGTCTCTGCTCCCGTCTCGCCCAATAAAACTGCATTTTCTAGAGGACATGAAGTCACAGGGCGTCTGGGGAAACTGGGCATAAGCTCCTCACACAGGTCAATGTGTGACACTTGGCTCGCTGTGGAGAAACACCTTGTTTGTTTAGCTCAGAACTGGTTTAAACAGAGATTTTCTTCTCTGTTGACCTCTTTCTTGGGAAAGAAGTGTGCAAAGAAATGAAATCATAATAAAAGGTTTTACTGCTTTTTCGCTCAGTATTCAAAATGGTCCTTTTTTGTTTTTAAATATGTGTTGCAATAGGTTCTGGAGAGCTTTAAGATCATGGACTACAGTCTGCTGCTGGGTGTGCACGTCCTGGACCACAGGGAGGTGGGAGAGCCGGGCCAGACGGGGGGAGACGGCAGGAGGAACGTAGGTCAGAGGGTGCTTTACTCCACGGCCTTGGAGTCCATCCAAGGAGACGGCAAGGCGGCCGAAGTTGTCACCACTGACGACACGTGAGTTTGTTCAGCTGCGGGGAAACGCATGCTCACAGATGCCGCATTCTGAACACACATCCAGGCCCTCCGTCTCCATCTGCGTCTCCGTCTCCGCTTCATCCCGGAGACGGCGTTACGCAACCGCGCTCGCACCTCGCCCAGGGCACCGCACCGGCGAGCGCGCGCAGACGGGCCCTCAGATAACCATAGCTACGCAAAGATACAAACACAGCCTCCGTTCTGCATATTTACAGCAACACACATGAATGTAAATAGTATAAGGGCCTCTTTTACAAACACTTGTAAAAGTGAGGCAGCACGCTGGCTTTATTTGAACAAGACTTTGAGCCTCACAGAGAAACACGAGCTGTCCTCTCACCGCTTTTGTTTTCTCCGCTTCAGGATGGGCGGCATCCCGGCAAAAACACACAAAGACGAAAAGCTGCTCATCTTCCTGGGCATCATAGATATTCTGCAGTCATACAGGTACCAGTCCTCTTTAAGTCATATCGCTGTATTATTTTCTGCAATTCTGCTTTCTGACTGTTTTGCTACGTGCTGCAGTGTTTGATTTCTTCAAGCTAAAAAGTGTCCATGCACAATAATGGCGCACCATGACAGAGTTACGGCATTTAAAGATGCCAGACCTCCCATGTTGAGTTATCACAGGGGAAGAGCTACAAGACATTTTACCATAAACCTCCAACCATCAGGATTTACTAGGCCTCTGAGGTCCATCAGTCTTCTCTATTTACTAATTGATTCATTTTTGTCCTGGAAGCAAAAAAAAAAAAAAAAAAACAGGAGAAAGGCTCATTGATCACAACAAAAAAAGACATAAAGCTTCATCAGCCTCTCTAATTGCTGCTCACTGAGTGGTGGAAAAGGATAAATATTACAGATCATAAAGGAGATTTTATCACCAGATAGCCTGTTGAATTAAAACATTCTGTTTTCTAAGCATCGCTTCAGTATTTTAGAAAAACACCAATCCAAACCATTGTAACCCTATGTGGAAAAAAATAACTTGGATCTCAAAATGATTTTTTGTTATGTTTTGTATTATGGGGCCAGGCTATCTGCTAACAAGGCTACAATAAAGTATTCATTTCCTTTTTAAGAATGTGGCATATTAGCAGCATATATGGCCGCTAATCTGAATTCTGGTGAGAAAGAGTTAAACCACGTCCTCCAGCCTGACAGGTGTCTACTGAGGTGGCATCAGCTCTACACCATGTTCCAAATTATTGTGCAAACTGGATTTAAGTTGTGCTATTAAATTTATAGATGGTATTTTGCATAGAGAGCTGGTTGGCCCCTTCAGAGTCCGGTGTGAAAATGACCTCAGCAAAGTATATGGACTTTCTGACTGATCACTTTCTTTCATGGTTCAAAAACCTTCAGTAGCAAAATTATCTTCATGCATGACGATGCACCATCTCATGCTGCAAGGAATATCACTGTGTCATTGGCTGCAATGGGCATGAAAGGGGAGCAACTCATGGTGTGGTCACCATCCTCCTCTGACCTCTGACCCTATTGAGAACCTTTGGAGTTTCCTGAGGGTGGGATGCAGTTCATATCAAAACAGCAGCTCTGGGAAGCCTTTCTGACATCCTGCAAAGAAATTCAAGCAGAAACCATCCAGAAACTCACAAGTTCAATGGATGCAAGAATTGTGCAGGTGATATCAAAGAAGGGGTCGTAGGTTAACCTGTCACTGTCTGTTAAGATGTTTTTGCTTGAAATAGCTTTTGATTTTAGTACATGTGACCTTACATCGGGAGCTTTGTTCAGTAAAATTGGATTTATACTGTAATAGTTCATGTCTTGAAAATTATACGGACCATCATTTGCATTGGCCATTTAAGAAAATCTGAGAAAATATCACTTGCATAATAATTTGGAACATGCTGTAAATGATATCAGCACTATTGTATTCGATGACTGAAACTTTTGCTTTTGACAGAGATTAAGGTTCTTCCAAAAAAAAAAAAAAAAAAAGACATCTCAGTCGATCATCTTCATATCAAAGAAGGAACATTTGTGACGATGCTTGTCGTCTCTCCTCAGATTCATTAAAAAGTTGGAGCATTCGTGGAAAGCCTTGGTGTATGATGGTGTAAGTTGACACCCTGCAAGAATCTGAAACTGCTGCTTTTATGAATGAAGCCCTTATTCAGCCTATTGACCAATGTGTTTTCTTTGTTTTTCTTCTTTTTCTTCCCTTGCCTCCCCTTCTGTAGGATTCGGTTTCTGTCCACCGACCCGGGTTTTACGCCAGCCGCTTCCTCAAGTTCATGAGTATACGGGTCTTCAGGAAGAATCAGCGTAAGTCTGCGAGTTGGCATGTTTAATGCAAAGGGAACGGGTGAAAAGAGCAAGGATCGGGGAAGCAGGAAATCCTGACCTGATAAAGACCAGGAATAAGAGGGCAGGTCTTATTGTGTATTTTAGGGCATTTGTGTGCTGATGATTTTGGGTTTCCTTTCTCTAAGGCCATTGCAGCTTGGAGAACGCTGCCTTGTGAAAGTAATGACTTTGGCTCCATGATCGGTTCATAAAATAAAGATTTCTATGGTGATGTAACAAACAAGAAGGAGGAACTCAGAAGAAATGCTGACTGGAAACAATATGTTGGAGACCAAACAGACTCAACGGAGTTCAAATGTATTTATGGCAAACCAAGTCTGCACTTTATTCAACTTAGGAACTTAACTAGTCTGTGACAGCAATTGTTATTCATATAATTATAATTCTGGCAGCGTTCAGATATATACATATATACATGGTAATAGTTCCTGCTGTGGAGAGATTTGGCTTCAAATGTTGTTTCTGGGTCAGAAACGTTTTACTTTTGCTTGTTTTGAAAAATGGTGGGAAAGCACACTAAAACATTTTTCTGGCCTTAAAATATATTTGACCTTCAAAATGATGACGCTCAAAATGCGACTCCAGCCGTACGTTTGCTCTGGCAGGTTGTTGACAGGAGCTCATAGATTTTCTCTGTTGTGAGTCATATGAAGATCTAGAGCTGTTCATCGTGTCAGCGTGACTTTGGGTAAGAATGGGAAGCTGCACCTCTTATTTAGGGGACCGGAACAGATTTTATTTCATGTCCTGCGTTGGGGGAACATTTATATTTCCTTTTAACAATTAAATTGTGCTGATTTCTAGAGTTCAAGGCATTAACTCTCTGTGACCTCTTCATCTGTCACGTTCTTTTCCCTCCCCCTCAGCTTCTGACTCCTGTGAATCTTTTTATTTTCTAGCCCTTTTTTTCCCCTCCATCCCTTGACTTTAATGTGCCTTTTTTTTTTGTCGTTTTTTTTGGCTCCACAGCAATTCGATTTTCCCCCTCAAAGAGGACTCGCACCTCCATCCCTGCTCTGAAGTCGTCCTCACAGGAGATCCTCTCATCGCAGGCGGATGAGAGGCGCGAGGACGAGAGGAGGGACAGGCTGGGAGGGGCCCGCAGCCTGGCCAGTCTGGATGGACAAGGTGCATAAAAACACTTGTGATACCTTTAATCACTTTCTCAGGCATATTTATAGAAGGGCCTCGTTGTCGTTGAAGGTCGCTGAACGTTCAAAACAATTTCCTTCTCCTCGTCTAAACCATCCTCTAGTTTACAGTTGTACAATTTGATGGTGACTTGTTTTGTTGTAAATGGAGTCTTTTATAAATAGTTGAGGGCCATAAAAACATCTCCTTTCATTCAGCCATAAAGTGTTCTGCCTCTGGCCAAGCTGTCAGATTCTTACTCTGTTAGGCCTGCAGGAAGGAAAGCAGAACCTACCTTGTTAACTCCGTCCTCTTGGATGCACCACATGTGGATAAAACCTGAAAAAGTTGAGTGTTTTTCAGCTTTCCTCCTCTGCTGTACACCCTATCTCCTCTGTGAGCCTGAACTGACCCCAGATCAGTGAGTCAGATGAATCAAAAGGTGATAAAATAAAGTGCAGCAGCTGCAGATGACCTTTGTGTTAAACGAGTCTATTAGGCAAAGAGTCGCCGGAAGCAACACGGGCGTGGTGCCGAGAGAGAGATATCACACAGTCATGCGTAGTCTTTCCATTTTCTTTTTTCTTTTTTTTTAACTTTACAGCTGAGGGGGCTCTCCCACCCGGGTCCCCAGCTGTGATGTAACGCACAACAGAGTAAATTTAATTGTTCCACTTCCTGGTCTGCCGTTCACGGTTTCTGGATCGGCCTCAAACAAGACAGACGACGTTTGTTCCGCTCTGACGTCGGAGTCTCAGAGGACTGCCTCAGTGTTATTGGTTGATTATTACCCTCAGCTTTTTATCGACGTCCCTGGTAAAGCCGTGATGAATCCCTTAATCGGTATTAATCATTTAACCCTATTGCGTAATTTCATGTTGAATATAAACAGGTTCAGCTTCGGTTCGTTGCGTAATTTCTCAAAATTTTCCAGATTTCTGTGTCTCTTCCACCACGACAGGATTTCTTTAGGATTGAGTTACAGATACGACTTTGGGAGAAATTGCATCAGTTGTCTGTCTAATGTTTTCTGTGTGAATTTGCTCATGCATTTAGGATTATTTTTCTCTTAAAACACCCCAATAACAAACAGCTTTCAATTTGTTGGGAGGGACCGCTCGATTGTTTTATAAAATCCCCCGGAGTTAAGAATATAGAATACTTTAAGGCCTCACTAAATTAGTTGCCAGAACGTTCTGGATCACTCACAGCTGCAGGTGGCTCATTTTCTCAGCTGTTTCGAGCCAAAACTGCAAAAGTCCAAGAAAGCTGTTGGTGAATCTGATGATCAACACCCATCCCCAACCACCTATCCACGCCAAACATTGATGAATTTCTCCAATCTTGCGTCATTTGTAGACCATCTCCATGGCGATCTACATCGTCATCAGCTGATGGTTTCACATTGTGGAGGTCGTATTTGGGAAACTGAATCGTGTGCTACTCTTCTCCATGCCTTCAGCTGTCTTTGGTTCATTCCTGCGTCCCGATCTGGTCCCTGCCAACCCGTCCTTCTACGAGGCGTCCTCCATGGGGACGATCTCCACCTCCTCCATCTATGTCAATGTGGAAAGCCAAACAGAAGAGAGGTAATGTCCATGCTTCGCCTTTATGCTTCCCTTCCTGTTCCTACTGATGCACGCCCACGTGCCACTTTATTAGGTACACTTTGCGAGTTCGAGGTTGGAACTTTCAGAAATGCCTTATTTACTCATGTCAGAGATTCAATAAGTTGTCAGAAATATTCCAGAGACTATAATTTATATTGACATGATGGCAACAAATAATCCACTCTATTTCATACCAAATTGGATTAAGATCTGGTGACTGTGGAGGTCAAAGAAGGACAGTGAGTTTATCGTCATGTTCAATAAAACAGGATGATTGTTCCACTCCAAAGCACCGAGACGACGCGAGCTTTAGCCTCAGCTTTAGCCTCAGCTTCCAGGAATGACGCACGCTCTTGTTTTCTCCTTCCAGGTTTGATGCGTTGTTAGTTGAGAAATGTTATTCCACAATGAATGTTGATTTAATTAACTTGGCAACACAAACTCTTCCACAACACCAAATGGCCTCTGGTGTCGGGGTGGGTGGATGTTGTTAATGCTAATGAAAGGTTAGGAGGAGCGTTTCAAGAGAAACTAATCACTGCGGACCTTTGCAAGGTATCTGTTGCCTCCTGAAACGTTATTAAATCAGGTGAAAGATCCCAGCGATAGTTTCACATCAACAGGTTTTGTTACACCTTCATCCCCTCGGTGTAAAACCCCGCCCCTCTGGCCGAAGGCCATTTAATATCCCCCTTCCGGGAAATGTTTTTGTCCCCTGTCCTCTGTGTGCCTGTTTGTCTTTCACCTCTCCTCCTGTGCGCCCGCGCCGGCTCAGCCGTGCTCTCTGAGGCTCCATTGTGGGACTCGCCCCTCTTCGTCGGTCACCTGCCGCCGCCCTCACATTGTTCTCCCGGCTGTTTCCATAAATATTTAAACAGCAGCTTTGATACGGTTTTAACCCGGCGATGTCAGGCCAGGCAAAGGCCGCGAAAAAAACAGGACAGGCGGCGCATCAGAGGCCGCACATCGGCCGGCGGCGATCCCCCGTCGGCCGGCCTGTCGCAGCAGTGTCCGTGTCAGATGTGTGTGGGTGTGTAAAGTTGCCATTTATATGTTTTGCCTTGATGGAGCCAACAGTCTCTAAAAAAAAAAAACTCTTTACAACTCTCTACCTAGAATTCATTTTCACTTTGAACCTGAAGGCTCCTCATCATATCTGTCATAAAATGATCACAACACATTCCTGCATTTATCAGGGAGTCACCTGATGTCCGTGCTGAGAAAACACTGTTCTTGATGCCATCTAGTGGTCGAAGCAAAGAGACCTGGGAAAAAATTGACATGGTAATGCAAAGGTTTTATGGTAGTCAAGGTATTTTTGGGGGTTTCGGGGGAGTTCTTGTTATCCTGCTGATATTTAGAGGTGGTAGTCTTTAAAAATCTCAGATTAATCCTGGTTGGATATTTGATTGTTAGGAGAAATGGTGGAGCTCGTTTTAAAAGCTTGTTTTTATTGCACACACCCGGCGTTTAAGCACTTTTCACAAAATAATCAAAAGCTTAATGCTGATCTGCTTTTCTGATTCCAACACCGGTTTTGATCTGTACTGGTATCGTTGACAACCAACAGTGTTTCCATGTTTCAGCCGTCTAGCTGTTGATTTGAGGTGAAGTCTGAAGGTTGTCTTAACATCCCCATTGCATGATGCTGCCACCACCATGCTCAACAGTTCTGACAGGGTTTTCCACTTTAAAAGCCTCCTTATGTTTCATCCAATGAGTCTTCTTGTCATTTTGGCAGAATTTCAATCTTTGCTTCATCTGACCATTGGAAACATTCCCCCTCCCCCCAAAAGCATTTGATTTTTCCATTTTAAACCTGGAAAAGTAACTATTTGTAGCCCTGAATGAAATCTGGAGGGAATTGGTCCACTTCTATTTAAGACATTTCCGACACCGTCGGACCTTTGTGAAATACGAACCTAAATCCTGAACCCAGACAGCGTCTTGGGTTTAGTTTAATTCTCAGGAGTATTCAAGTCAGAAAATAAACCCTCACCTCTAACTGTGTTGCCCTGTTGCAGGGATGACGTTGCATCCAGCTCTACGTTCACGCTGGAGGACAGCGCCATCTGCCTCACGTCAGAGCAGAGCACCGTAGATGTGGACATCGACCGGGACGACGGATCCGTTCTTGACGTGTACTTGGTACGTTGTATTTTTGAACGCTTTGGGCTTACTCTGAAAAGCATTTTCCTTTTTTTTTTTTTTTTCCCCACAACTTTGTCATCAGAATTTGTATTCATTTATGTAACAAAAATCTGGAAATATGTTAAAAAAAAATAACAGTAGGTGGCAGCAGAGTGGATTGTTGCAAAGGAGTGATGGTGTAACATTTAGATATTTGAAATAGACTTGAACAATTTCTGTGTCTGTTCCAGTTTCTACGTCTGTTTCAAGTTTCCTGGCTCTAGGACATATGTGCTTTTAAAAAGTTTTGTTTTCTTCTCTACAGTAAAAGCTTTACATCCTTCAATTCCTCCTGCCACACACAAGACAATCCTCCACACGCCATCGGATGCTCCACGCTGAGTTCTGCTCCATCCACAACGCCATTTGTCGTTTGCCAATTCCAAAGGAAAACCCCTGAACGCCTCTCTGGTTGACGGACCTCTGCACAGTTGGAGCAGTAGCAATGTGCTGAACTTCAGATTGTGTTGCTTTTCTGGAGCATGCATCAAAGCGGCACAGTTTAGTTTTTTTTTTTTTTTTTTTTTTACATGTATTTGTTTTTCATTGTGCTCACCAAGATTTCATAGTATATCGAGATATATGAGGATATATGCATAAGGAAACGCTAGAGTAATGTCATACATTTCTTTCCTGGTGGCCTGAAAGACTTTAAATCTTTGCTGCAGCTCGAGCTGCTGATAAGAAATGTTTACAGTGAATCTAAGGAAGCATCGAGACTGCTTCATGAAGGACCCACTCACTTCAACAGACTTGATTACGAAGCTCCTGAGGCCAAACACAGACTGCGACGTGGCCAACTGTTCCCAACAGGGTGGCTATTTGTGCTGCCTTAGAGAAACATGACGCTCGGAATGAGAAAAGACAGTTTCTTTATGTTGTACGAGACACTTGCGCTTGGAAGAAAAGGCACTTTTGACACTGGTTATGATTACTTTAAGAAATGTTTTCTTTTCTCTGAGGACGTTGCTTAGGTTGGTGGTTCGCAGGGCAATAAGCACAGAGTTGGATCTGTGAAAAAGCACTTTTTTTTTTTTTTCTTCTTTCCTCCACAAATACACGCGTTTTCTCATTGATGCTACATGTAGGAACGAAGGAACGAACACTGTGGATCATGCTTGATGTGGAACTACTAGTTTTCTGAGGTTGGCCTCACAGATGGTTCTGTTCAGGAAATAGTGCGTCGTCCTGAAGGAGTCCAGACATCCTCACCGCTGTCTGATACCTCATCAAGACTGCAGCCAACTATAAATGTTCAACTCTACAATCAAAACAGATGAGAATAATTTATTACATGATAATTCACCATCTGCTGAAATAATAATAATAATAATAAAAAACACTTTAAATCGCTGAATGTAAAGAAAATGCATATTTATGTACAGAAAAGCTTCCTATAAATAAACTTCTTTAAAATTCACTGAGTGAATTAACCTTTAGGGGAAACTTTAAGTGTTGTATTGTGATCAATCTGTTTTTTGCTTAGACTGCAGAGTGTGCAGGTTTTTGTTGAGGCACCAGCCTTTACTAAAGACTCAACCTTCACTCCAACCTTAGCCTTACAGAAATTACAGAAAAGAACGGCAGCATTATGTTTGGAGGCATCTGAGCTTAATGGCCCTCTGAGTTATTGAAGAAAATATTTAGTAAAAGTATCATTAGCCATTGCCTTTAATGATAGTTTGGTACCTTTTGTAAATATGTTAAAAACATTAAAACAAGTAGAGGTTTTGTTGCAGCAGCAAAATTTCACACTGAAAATGTAAGAAGAAAAAAAGAAAAAATTATAGAAAAGATTTTACCAATGACAAAAAAAATCTGTTTATCTGAAAAATATTGAGTATATTTTTCAGATATCCCCAGTATATATTTGAAACATTTCTCAGGTTTTATGCTTTTTTGTAATAAGGTAACAAGAACCCTTTTCATTGAAAGATTTATCTTTATATATATATATTTATATATATATACATAAATGTTTTTTTATTTACAGAAACCAGACCTGTTTGTTGTCATTACAACAGTTTTTAGCTCATAAAAAGCAGGAAAAAATTCACAAGTTAAAAAGTAAATGTGAATTTCAGTGGCCTGCAAGTACCTTCAAGTTGACAATTTTGACCTGCATGGTAAAAAAAGATCTGACGTCTATTACGGCTAATTTTGTCTGATGGTTGTTTATTTGGCTGTACTATGAAATAACAGAAGAAAAACGACATTTAAAATCTTTGAAATGCCAAAATATTTCAAATAGTCTGTGGTACCATAAACTTGTAACATTCATTTTGCTCTTCAGCAACAGTAAAAAGTACCATACCTATAATTATATTTATGATGGTAGAATAGAAAATGATAAAAAAAAAAAAAAAAAAGTGTTATAATGTTTCATAACATGCAAGGGGCTCCGCAGTTGTGACGCTGCCATTTAATCGGTGCCACTGGACCCTCCGACCACCTCCAGCAAGCAAAACCTTTAAAGTGCCTCGCCTGACTGAGCGGGGATTCAAACCAGCATCCCACCTATTGCGAAACAATGTTTCTTTCCCCTTTTGCCTCTCAGCAACTTTCTGGAAATCTATTTTCTGCCCATTTTTCTCTGTGTTGTTACAAAATTAAAAGCTCTTCAGTCTACTACAAATTCAAGTTTTTTTCCCCCTTTACTTTTAATCTATATCGACATTTTTCTCGCCATCTCCAACTTAAAAATGAGTTCCTGCAACATCAATATTGTGCCATAAAGAAACCAGAAATGGGTGGTTCTTAAAACAATTTTATGTTTGAAATGTATAAAATTATATTTAAGATTAAAAAAAGCATCTCCAACTGTGACTACAGCAGTCTAAAATGATTTGGTTGAATTTTGTTTTTCCCCCACACTGAACACAGGAACAGAAAATTTAAAGTTGGCTCATTGAAATATTTCAGTATTAAGCTGCTGCAATAAACACCAATTTCACACGTTTTCCCACATATTTACCAAAGGGCTCAGACAGTGTGAAAAGTGGTTGGTCTCCATAAACACTACACGTTTATTCAGCTCTTGTGTAATAATTTTACTTTACAGAACATTGTCAAATGCAAATACACTTAGTGCAAATAATAACACTTCAGATGTACAACTTAGAAATATACAAAGTCTGTAGATTGCTGACAAAATACAATTAAAAACACTAACTGTATTCTTCAGATGATAGAACACGTTGATCTCGCTTGTGTCATCAGCAAAAACAATAATCCAGAACCGTTCCAAACCTCTGAGCTCTAAGATTATTAAATCCGAGGGCGAATTTCCCAGCCGCACAGATCAGCTGATTGAAGAACTCCCAACGCTTGCTGGCGTTAAACACAATCTAAAAGTCATGAGGTACGATGACGTGAAATGTCGACCCATCACTCCCTCGCTCCCCCGGCCCCCCCGGTTTCCATGCGCTGTTGATAAATGCACGTCTGGTGGCTGTAAAGTAGAGAAATCTAGAACGTTTTAAGGGTCACCCTGGTGTCTAAGGCATTCTGGGGGTGGTTCATTTATCAGTCAAATAGCCGGATGCCGCTGCGCCGCGGTGTGGGCGTGTGAAATGTAAATTCTCCACAACTGAGAGCTGTGAATGATATACTTCCCATCAGTTAATAATTTCACTTCTGTTAGACAAAGACATATCTCGTTTTCAAACTTGACACGTGGAAATGGCTTTCAGTGCCTCGCAAACAATTTAGAAAAAAAACAACAAAAAAAAAAAGGTGCGTAAAGTGGATCTGATTATTTCTCAAGGAAGGAGCGGAAACGTCCCGTCGCACACCGACGCTGACCATATGCAAATGTCCATCTGAAACACTGAGCTGGAAGTCAGACAAATGATGATCACAACTGAGCATCTTCAGACCGCAGTTGGCCATATTATCAGTTTAGCATTTAAAAAAAAACAAAAACAAACAAAAAAAAAAAACGATCCAAGAAGAGTTAATAAGCAAAGTCTCTCAATCTCCCACTGCCTCGGCTAATTGCTGTCATCAGATTCAAGCGTTTAACAGTCGATTCACATTTGTCATGTTGGTAAACTAACTGAAAAGTTACTCTCTGTACAATACATTGTGTCTATGTGCTCTCCGAAAAACTAGTTTAGAACGACCTAGAAATATAAAGATTTCAAAGCTTTGAGCGCTGACCCCCCCATCGAACAGCAAAGAGTCGTCACAAGAAGGGCAGGGCAAGGCAAGAAACGGGGAAACAGTGGGCAGCTGCTCCTCTCTTGTGGTAGTTTACTTAAGCAGCAGCAAAAACAAGTAACTGTAATACTAGGAATTATAGCACACTCAAAAAAGTCCAGAAGTAGGTAATCATAAGAAATGTACAAAACAATTTACAAAAAAAAATATAGAAGAGGAAGCCAAAACAAAAAAAAGAAAAAAAGAAAAAAAACACAACAAATCAATAACATTTCAAAGGCTTCTTCAAAAACTCTTGAACTGACTATTAATGCACTTTCATGGCCACCAGATGGAGGCAGCCAGTGAGATGCAGCTGGGGTGGTAAAGCTCGCTCATCTTCAGGGTTGTCCTGATCGTATGCAGTGCTCTGGAAATCTGTGTAAATGAAAGGCGAGTGGGCCATGTGGTTTCTGACAGCGTGTTGAATGAAGGGCTTCATCCCTGCAATGGGAGAGCCTGACACAGTTAGGGAGAATAAATCAGTAAAAAAAAAATATTACTGCAACTAAAGAGGATATTAGCTTTTTGTAATATTGAAAAAAAAAAAAGCTAAGTGTTGGTTTCAGATTACCTCTTAGTGTTCAGAAGAGGATGGGGTTCCCAGCTGTTTTCTCCTGAACGTAGGAGGTGAAACGTTTGAGGAACTTGGGATACTCTCTCTTGGCGACGGCTCTCAGGACTGAGGCCGGAGCCCAGCCTCCGGGGTTCACTGCAGCCACACACAGGAGGGTTACCAGCTCACTTTGCAGTTCCTCACAATTTGTGACCAGCCATTAACGAATCGACAACAGTAAATCAGTGCAGAGTTGGTGGTGAAAGGGAACTGCTCTCTTTCGTCATAAACATTCAGCCCCTGAAGTCAGAACTGACTCTCCGGTGAGGAGGCTTTTTGCTGCAGCCTGTTTGTTTACAGGAAGTGACGGGTAAGGTGGGCGACAGCCGTGTGGGATTTCAAAGAAACAATATGACCCAGAAAAATATAATATTCCATATAAAATCTTCACTTCTTCGCAAGAATACAGACAAACACCATCTTTGTTGCTGCTGATGATGAAGCAAAATCTAAGAGATTTCTCTCTTCTGACAGACAGCTACACTGACAAGCTTATCCAAGCCGACCCTACAAAATTTCGTTCAATGTCAGCTATTGAAAATCAAATTTAAACAAGAAACTTACGAAATATATCGCTATTTGCAAAAAACCTAATTCATTTTTGAATTAGCTTATTGAAATAAAAACACTTTTTGCTCTTGTTCTAATATTACAAAGTTGCACGTGGGATTCACAAAGTGATAAAACATGTTTTACTTTTCAATCATCAACCAAAACATGTAATCTCAAACTTATTTTCTCAGGCAGAGAGTCACACAACGTAAACTGCACGCTACGTTACACTACTTAGCATCTTTTCTTTTGTTAGTGTAATCCTGGGATCAAAGGCTTGGAGAGGAACTTACCATTGGCAACATATGTGATCTTACACAGGATGTTGTCTCTGCTTATCTCTTTGTCCCCCTCTGGCGGGCTGACCAGCGTTTGGCAGATCATGGCCACATTGATTTTGGCACGAACACACCGGTTTGTGGGCTGGAAGTAAAACAAAAAAAAAAAACGGTCAAAGCAAAAACTCCAAGGCTCCCAGGCTGCCCTGTGAATAGTTTAGGTTAACTACTGTTGACGAGAACAAAGGCGCTTTATTTGAGACATTTGAGTTAAAAAAAAAAAAAAAAAAGCAAATGATTAGCACATGAAATATATTTTCTAAAACAAAATAAAAACACGTTCACTGTGTCGCACTCTTATGTACAGCCTTAATTTTACAATTTACCCCACTAATGCAACTGGAGTGGGTCTTTCCACAGAAACTTCATCACAGGCTGAAAACATCCGACTATTAACGTTCACATGCCTGTCTGCTTTACAGGAAAACTAAGTTTTAATTGTGACTTCCTCTAGAACATATGCATGATTAAACAAAAACCATATCAAAACTACATTTTGACAATTACATTACGTATGGTCACAGGTTGAAAACCTACATTTAGACAACCACTGCATGGCCCACTGATATGAGGAGAACTACAACTACTTTGGTGATAAAAGTTGCTGAGGAATGCTCTGCTGTTGTGCAGATTGGAGCAACAACTCCACCGTTGAAAGGATTTACGTTTGTGTAATTACAGTTTTTGTCAAAGGTAAGCAGACTGCCACACAACGCTTTTAAACCCTAAGGAGAGTGCAGGTTTGCTATGTCTCTGAGCTACTGTCCTCAGACCACAGTTCTCCTGACATTCTTCTCCTCACCAGATAAATCTCAACCTAAGCTCTCACACATTAAGTGCTTCAGGCTGGTGACATTGCTGTCCCTGCTCTCTTGTTCGATGGACACCGTCTTATGCTTTACTGCCTGATGTCCAAACGCGGCGTCATCACTCTTCTGCAACTTTCAGCTGACTCAGCTGCGTTGTGGTTTTTCTAGTTTTTCCCACTTCTCAATTTCAGTCGTGGTAAGGAAGACAACTGTTGTGGGCCACAAGAATAGAATAAAGGCAACTGGAAATGACAGTTTGTGAAAATTATGGTGATTCGTGTTCAAACCCCCTTATGTTACACCCAGACCCCTAACAGGTTTAGCTTCAAAGTAATCTTTTAAATTCATCAAAATGTTTCTTCTTTTGTCATGAAGGAATATTAAGGTTTTGGAGAGACAAAGTCATGGATCTGATAGAGAATCCAAGGAGAGAGATAAAGTAAAGCATGGCGGGCTGCCAGGCTTATAATGCACTGGGGAAAACCCTGCCTGTGTCATTCTCTCTTTGGTAAAAAGCTTAATTTTAGTTAATTGGCATTTTAAATTGATAAACTCTTTATTCTCTTCTCTTTGTTATCCTGACAGTTGCTTGTATTGTTTATGAGATCTTTCACTTATCTTAACTCCCTTAGTGAAACAAAAATTTAAACTGAACTGACATCACTAAACATTATTTGTCAATTTATAACAATCTATTTACATTTTCTTTTGACATCATCGAAATTGATGCTCTTTATTTAATTTGCATTTTACACAATTTCTTGAACTGAAGGCTGAAAATGACAGAGAAAAAAAAAAATGCTGTAAACAACTAAGAGAAGGCGTGGGAGTTCTGTGTACTACAATTAGTGTTTCGTGTCAACACTTACTGGAGCCTTGTCATGGTCGACAGAGAAGTTGCACACCAGCCATGTGTCAGGATCGTTTTCGTTTGTTGCCAGAATCTTCCTGATGGCTGACAGATAGAGAATGTCCCTCTGAGAGGCGGGCCACACTCTCTGAAACGCAAACCAAACACAGACAGCTGCAGACCAGCGCTGACCCAACGTGCGGCCCGTTTCCGTTCACATCCGTATATTGAGTCTGAATCTACCTTGTGCGTTTGGTAAACAATGATGGCATTATCAGAAAGTGTTTCCACAACGTTGAAATTGTCAATGGTGGCTGAGGGAGGGAAGAAGAAGCTTGTGTCAGTCAGGTCACAACATTGGAACCAGAGAAGCTAAACAGGAGTCGGCATGACGACCCTCCCTGTCGCCGCGGACTTACTTTCCCAGTCATTTCGAACGTCTGTGTCCCAGAAGTAGTGACAGACCTCATGTCCTGTTACGCCTTTGACAGCGTGAGTCGCTTTAAGAGGATCCAGGACGATGCCGTTCTCCTCCACTTCTCTCCTGTAAACCTGTTAGCGCCACATAAAGAGCCGGAGGGACAGACGCGTTAATATATAGAAATAGAACAACTCTATTTAACCTTCTCAGTTTGTGAAATATTTTTTTACTCTTGCATAAAAGCTTGACATTAGGGAGTAGTCTGTTCACTTTTTCTTGAGAACACTTCTCTTACTAATGAAAAAAAGTTGTGTTATAAAGTCACAGCTTGCAACCGAGGGAAATGATTCATAGACTGCTTGTTGTCTCCTCTGTACCCACCTTCATCTCTCCTTCTTCTATTACCAGCTGCCAGTTGGCATCTCCACCCACATCCTGAAGAGAATAAGTCATATGATTCTGCACCATCTCCTCCACCTGAGACACGGAGAGACATTTAATAAGCTCAGGTTAGACAATATTTTACATAACCTGCCTATTCTAGGCACAATTCAGCGAGAGTCAACCTATATTAACCCACTTAAAACATTTCAGTCTTGAACAATCAGCAGTGTGTGTGTGTGTGTATGTGTGTGCTCGCAAACAGGAAAGGTGCTGACTTCATTCAACATAGATAAAGGTAAAGGTAATTTTATTTATATAGCACATTTTCAGCAACAAGGCAATACAAAGCGCTTTGCAGGAATTAAATGGAAATACAAACAAAATAACAAACCAAAGAAAAAAGCAAAAGAAGAAAAATAAACTAATAATGTTGATCCAAAGTAAATAAACTAGATACTCCTATTCAGGGTTGGTAGGTCAGTACAAGTAAGTAAGTATCCTCTGGTCTAACAAGTGTTTTGGGCCATAAACGATTCAAGGAATGTTGCCAAAGAGCGGGAACCAAATAAAAATGAGCCGACTGGTCCTGCCTGAGGGGATTCCTTCATATCCAAACAATGTCATTAAGCAACAGCAACACGTCTGCTCAGCTGCATGCTCATGCCGCAAAACTTGGAAAAAGATGGAAGGATGAGAAATGGCTCTAAATAAGGGGGTTTTCTCTAGATTCCAGCCATGCAGCTTCAAAACAACTTCCAGGAATAATGTCTGCTGGACCCTCAGGAAAGCCTGTGAGTTCAGGAATGTTTGTGTTCTCCAGGTGTTTTGCCGTTTTTGCATTTCTGCAAAAAAAAAAAAACAAAAAAAACAAATAAAGCTTCGGCTAAAGAATTTCACTCCAATGGACTCCAGGCAGTACAGCTAATATTTCCAGCATCCTGGATCGAGTTGTTATAAGACATTCTCATGCCAGCTGCTCATGCTCTGTAAGAGTGGTGAAAAGGGAGTCGGGTTCCTACAACCAACTACAGGGGTCCACGGTTCATGTGACAGTACCTGAGAGCTGAATCTGTGAACGTCATCTGAGGCGGTGACTAGCTCAACTGAGGACACGGAGGAGGAATAGCTACGAGGCTGCTCAGCACAGAGATGTTTGGAAGAGAAAGAGTGAGGAGGAAGAGCAAAGCAAGCAACTCGTTTAGAAACTGGAGAAGCAGAAGCTCTGGTGAAAATGTGAGGGAAGCTGTCAGAGAAAGAACTTGAATATGATCTAGGAAAAGATATACTTCAGAAATTTAGAAGTGAAATTTACTCATTATATAGATTCATTACACTCAGAGTGATTATTTCTGGTAATTTGGGAGATTACGGTTTAAAGATAAAGAAAATTTACAAAAAAAAAATGCTGCACATTATATTCACTCAACACTTGGTTCAGAGCTCCTTTTGTTTTAATCATTGCGTTAATGTGATCAGCCTGCAGCTGCGCTGAGGCATCAAGGAAACCCCAGTTGCTTTATTAGCCACCTTCATCTCATCTTCTGGCTCAGTGACGCCGTGGACATTAAACCAGCTGTTGCTACAAAGTCCTGCTGGGAAATAAAATCAGAATCTCCAATAACCTCATCAGCAGGAGGAAGCATAAATGGTCTAATGTGTTCTGATTGGCAGCTGCACTGATTCCGGACTTGATGAAACAAAGTGGACCAACAGCTACAGAAGATGGTTCCACAGACAATCACTGACTTTGAAAACTTCACAGAAGCAATTTTGATGTTGTGCCTGTCAACTGGCCCTCCAGCATGTTGGACTTTTGATTTCTAAATAAAATAGATATTATTATTATCTCATAATAATAATAATACAATATATCCAAACTGCAGCTGGTGTGGACTCCAGCTGCAGTCCACACCTTGTGATTCTCCCACAAACTCTCAAGGGAGCTGTGCTTCCCAATCCTTGTAAGGCTGCAGATATTCTGAATGCTTGTGCATCTTTTTTCCATCACACATTTTCCTTATTAAGTTCCCATTAATTTGGTTGGATGCAGTACTCTGCAAACACCCAGCTTCTTTAGAAAGGTCATTTAATTGTTTATTTTGGACTGTAATCTGCTAATGCTAAGAAACTGAGTTTGAAGGTTTTATTAGTTTATTTAATTAGTTTTATTATAAAACTAATTAGCTTATTAGTTTTATAAGCCACAATCAAAACAATTTATGTAAATAAGAACAACATGTGACTCCATGTGTAATGAATCTTTACACAATAAGCTCCAATTGTGACATGTATTTCTAGAATAAATTTAAAAAATAACTAAATTCAAGAAAGGGAAATATATTGACACTCTGCACACACACTACCTTAGACACTACATGGACTAAACCAAGAGAATGTACTATAGATACTACAAAAAACAAAACATTGCTTACCTTCTCTGCAAATCGGTGTGTTCCGATGGCGGAAAAGACATCAGTAGGAGAAACCGGAGGCGGTCGCGGTGTCCTGACTTTCTCCGACTGGCACTGAAGCAAAAAAGCATTTCAGTTCAGCACAAGAACAGAGATCTCATTTATGCACCATAAGCCGTAACTTAAACTACACATCTTCGTTTTCTAAAGATCGAAACAGAAGAAGCTGAAGGACAACGTCAGCTTTAAGGGTTTCCAGACTTCATCGCACCTGTTCTTCGATTTTATCCTGTCGGTCCAGCTCGGCTTCCACCGCATCAAAAAATTCATCCTCATTGATCAAACTGTTGGGCCCCTCCTGCAACGAGCCAATGAGGACAGCTCAAAGCAAGGTCCACCATGACAATCAAAAAGCACATCAATAAATCCCTCTGCTTTCATTCCTAAGCTGTCTCAGCTCCAGTGATCTTATTGCTTCACCTCATAGTCTGGGCCTCCATAGTGGGATTTTTTCTTCAGTTCGTTCATTGCACATCTGTAGGCATCTTCTACCCTCCTCCTCTTCTCCAACTCCTGCTCACAAGCACAGGAACAAAGTGTGTTTGATGTGGCTGTCGCAAAAACACTCATTCCCGACACTGCTTCCGTTCTTCAGATTAGAGAAGAAAAGTCTGGGATAAAAGGTGATGAAAATATGGGTTTGTATGTCTCAAATTTAGCAAACATTGCAATATTCAGCTGCATTCTCACACCCACAGGTTTCTTCCTCGTCAGATGTCGGCGGGGGAGAAGTTGTGTCAAATGTCTGTCTGCTGTCAATCAATTATTTAAAATGAAAATGAACATTTCTCCTTATGAGTAAGAAAACAATAAGATGTTCTGCACAGTTTATCCATACTGCAACAATTACAAAAATAATATACTGCTCAAAACAATAAAGGGAACACTCAAACAACACAATATAACTCCAAATACATCAAACTTCTGTGAAATCAAACTGTCCACTTAGGAAGCAACACTGATTACAATCAACAATGATTTTGTTGTCAGCACATTCAACTTTGTACAGGACAAAGCATTCAATGAGAACATTTCATTCATTCAGATCTAGGATGAGTTATTTGAGCCTTCCCTTTATTTTTTTGAGCAGTGTATAATAGTTAAATGTAAACTTAAAAACAAACAAAGCAGCAAAGGACAGGTCAAAGTAAACCAGCCAATGTCATCAAACAGGGTCCAAAGGAAAGTGTAGACATTCAAAAGCTGCCACATAATGAACACAAGCTGATACTGTTCCAGCTCTGTACAACAACCACGCACACGCACGCACGCACACAAACGCACAGAAAGAGACCTACTTTAAAGCTGGAAGTCTGTAAAGGTATCCATCTTTGTGTTTGGTGTTTGAGCAGCTCGGTGCTCCGCTGCTTTGAATGTTTCCACCAAGAAGTCAGTGAAGTCATTTTCTTAAGATTCCTCTCAGAAGGAGTCCAAGCTGCGTTTCTCCCTTTAAATTCTTCTGATGTCCAACTCCCCCTAACTCAGAAGGTCAGCTAGCCATCAAACTCGCAACCGAATGTATATTTGAGCTGGTTACACCTGACCGTTGTTTAAGTGAGCTGCTTTTGAATTGCAGCTTTATGTGGCACGCCTTTAACACAGAGAGGGGGAAAAGAAACTGGTTTGACAAGCAGTGAGCTCGAGAGAGCTTACACTTAAAGGCACAGTGACATTTAGTTCACATGGAAAGGAAAGCTTTAAGATAAGTAACTTTTGTAGTCAACACTCATTCGCTCAATTTTAATATATTTTTTAAATAATTGCAATAATTGAACGATTACTATTTTTAACACACACTTGTCTGGATTGGATTATTTATGCTCACAGGAGGCAAGAGGCAATCCAACAAGAAACGTTTTTTGGGGATCAATCATATTTCTGACAACATTTGTAAGAAAAATAACACTAAAATGTGGAGTTAAAAATGAGAAAAGTGTAATAACCAATATATAATTTGTTGGTTACACAATGTGCAACACATGTACACTGTTTCATTAAAGTACTAACACCCTTTAACTTTTTGTCACATACTACTTTAAAATGTAATTTCAATGGATTTTAGTGCATAGCATCGAATACGCTTTCCCCACAGTAAAACATGGTGGTGGCAGCACCATGCTGTGAGGACGTTCTTCTTTAGAAGGGACAGAAACGCTGCTTAGAACGGCTGGGAGGTTAAAACTGGAAGAAAACCTATTAGAGGCTGAGGGGGAAGTTCATCTTCCAGCAGGACATGGACTCTAAACATACGGTCAGAGCTACAATGGAATGATTCAAGCAAAATCACATTGATTCGTTTGGTTGGTCTAGTCAAAGTCCAAAATTCCTTCATACAATTAGAGTTTGAGCCATTTTTGTAAATTCACATAACTGTGATAAAGTACATATTGCGGGCATGCCACACTTTTAAGATTTTTATATGTAAAAACGTAAAAAACAAACAACCAAAGCCACACACATACACATAGATTTGTTTCCAGTTACGCTCTAGTTTAGATTCATCTGCCAAACAAAATACCAATAAAACCAGCAGGACGTCTACGTGATTAAAATAAAAAAAGTGAAACTATTTTTTATCACTAATAACCTTTTTAATCTGCAAACACTGTCAAACATAAAGACCTGAAACACATTCATGTTTTTCAACCACAATCGTCCCTGCTGGCTGTCGGTTTCTGTCAAGCCTCCCACAGTGGGGCGTGTACCTTGTCGAGTCTCTTCTGCCAGCTGTCTTCTCGTTTGACCATCAGCTCGATGCAGTGAGACAAAGTGGACAGGATGCCAGCAGTGGTGGCTTTAAAGGTGATGGCTTCTCCCTTGAAGTCAATCCCGTTAATGACTTTGGGACTGGCCGGAGAAAACACTGCACCAAACAGAAAAGGAGGACATATTCACATTTGATCTATTTATTACACCAAAAGAAATATGTTCTTGCTGCTTGAGTGGATCCTTCTTTCAAACCACAAGACTCACATTTCTCTTTGCTGCCATTGTTATTGTGATTGTGTTCACCGTCAGGTCTCGAAGTGGTCAGAAATTCATCTTCATCCTCCTCCACAACTGAAGAGGAAACAAAAATAACTTTATGCAACGAGGCTTCATTTATATTTGGTTAGGTTATTGAAAAAACAACAACAACAACAAAAACCCTCAGGACATTATTATTTTGTCAGATGCTTTAGGAACAAATTTGTGCTTTTCAAACAGATTTCAAGCTGCACCCTGCAGGTTTAATATAAAAAGGTATTCTGAAGATCATAAAGCAGGTCCTGCCTCAGAGATTAAACTAGCTACAAAACGTCCTGTAAGCAGATATCGATTTTTCCTTTCTCGGCGAGCCACTTCAACCACTCTTCTTCAACTCTAACGCTGCATTAAACAAGGAGCTACCATCAATAAATGCTTTCCTTCGCCAGTAAAGCCAAAGGTGGAAACCCGATGTGCAGTTCTAAAAATGAGATCATTACTCTTAAAAAATTGTTACCTCTGTCTCTCTGAAATTCATCTTTGGAAACCGCATCACCACAGGAGTCAAAATACTTTTGAAGAGTATCCACCTGTCGGCACAGAATGTCCCGGAAAGTTTCCATTTCTGCGAGCTTCTCGCGCAGCCTGTGGCCCTTCTGAGCAGAGAGAGGACGACATTCAGTTCAGTTGGACCTTTTTTGCAGGAAATATTCAGTTTAATCCATGCTGCAAAACTTAAAACTGTCTTTAAAATTGTATTATTTAGGTTTATTTAGTTAAATCTGGTGTTTTATTTGCAGACACTGCAGTTTTCGTAACCTAAAAATACAAGACCTGATCAATGCCTGATAATGTTTTCACCTTGAAGGAGGATGTGGAAGTGGAAGACAAGGCACTAGCAGCTGAAGTGAGAGACAACATGGAACCATGACGCCTCAGACTCGTTTCTGAACCATATCCAGACTCAGCCTGCAGACACAAGTAAACAGAAATCAAAGAGAGGCAACAATGAAAGTAGAAGAAATCAAAGAAAATCAAACAATAAGGGCGCATAAAGCTTTAGTCAACCTACAAAAACAAAACACTGATGCACAACAAAACGCTTCAGGACACAAAGAAAGCACTGTGGTTCAGAACATTGAGTAACACTGGATCAACTCACCAAATTTTCCTTTGATCAGGAACAAGTTCTTTAACAAATAAAGTAGGACACATCGTATAATCCCTTCATTTTCTTTTGGGTAAAAGTTCCCACCTCAAAGACCCTGTCCAGCATTTTTTTTTCCCCTTTTATGCGTCTCCTTAGACGTGAATCAGTTTAAAGCAGGTCAAACCTCAAACCTCAGTCCGTTAAAATCCTGATCGACACATCTATCTTTACAAACACTGTCAAAGAAAACCAGTTGAAGGGTAAAAAATCAAAAATACACACAAACACAATAAAAACAAAAACAAAAAGAAACACCTTAATGAGGAAAGATTAAACTGTATTTAACATGCAAGTGTAAAACAAGACAAAGTTTGTTTAATTATAACAGTCTCACAGGTTTTATAAAACTATAAACCAATTTAATTATTGCTGTCATATTTAATATCAACACAAGATTATATTATAATGAGTAAATTACAGCCATAATAATAAATTATACAATTTATTTCATTACAACCCAAATAAATGTTTAAAGTTAAATAATTGGGATTGTGATGCATCAGTTTTTAAGAGAAATAAATATTTTATTACTAGCCAAGTTACTCTTGTTTCTCATTAAACATTTTAAGAGACAAGATTTTCTTTTCCTAATGCAGCATTTTATGTAGCAGCTTTTTATGTAGTGACATACGTGTTGTAAATCTGACCATTATCTAAAGAAGGGCGGCTGCATTTTCTGCTTGAGGCCAATATTTTCTTGAGATCTCGTTGGCTTAATATAAACTCTGGACACCAAGAGAGCACTGCACTGTAAAACAGATCTATGACCAGTCATATGGGAGTGGCTGTGGGGGCATTTGTCCCATTAACTGGCTGTCATTGAACCAGGCAACGCCTCCGACTGCCGGCTCAGCACAGGAACAGAAGTTTTATTACAGATATCGTCTCTTCGCCTGCATGCTTTCCCTGACAGACACACCAAAGTAAAATATCTGTTTGTTCCACCAGCAGCTGCGAAACAGAGGCAGTGAAGTCATGATTAGAAACCAGAGTGAGTAACTAAACTCACCTGTGCACAAGCAGTATCAGCTGTGAAATGTTGAGCATGTGAATCAGGATGCAAACATGCGGAGGGAGGGTTTCCTGTCTCAAGGTATTTGTTCAGGTTTAGTCACAGCTTAAGAGTCTAATTTTCTCTTGGTTACAAAATTAGCTAGAAGCTGCGAGCTGGTTCTGTTGGCCAATGGGAACGAACGAAGGGGGAATTTTTAAAATCAGTGACTAAACTGAAAGGGAGTCAGGCAACGATACTGAGAGACACCACAGACTCGGGATTCAGCTGCAGTTTCTCCTATTACAACAGTGTGACACAGTAAGGAAACTGACATAAAATACAAATCAAAGAAGCAACATCAGGAGTTCATTATGGACCAGACAAACGGGTTTCCTCCAGAAAAAGGAAGTTTCTTGTGTTCAATGTGAACATTTCATGATACACTGAAACATTTTCAAACCACAAAAATTTAAATATAAACACAACAAATCATTCCAGAAGATCCAGTACTGGGACGAGTGCAAGCCTTTAAAATTCAAACCTCAGTGAGTGCCTCTTCAAACTGAAACGTCGGACTTCACGATTAAACACACGGTTCTGGAATCCACAGAAAAAGCCCACATGTTGTGCTCATTTTTGCAACATATTATATAATCAGACAAAAAGACACTCTTCATTAGACCAACAAAGTGAAACAGCCATCAGGCTGTGAGACAGAAGTGTTTGCATTTCAAATGTCAGTCGTGATTGTCAAGTCAACCTGGCCTGTGGTTTCAGGTGCCACGCCCGATCCACAGATATCAATAAGGTAATTGTAAATAAGATCCTTTGTGCTTCGTCAGCATTGATAATAGACCGTGTTCATATTTTATGCCGTTTGCTACTGATGTGAAAAAATAACTTTTTAAGGTTGAGCTGAGTTTCAAGAACATTTTATTAATAAAGACATTTTATTGCTCTTCCAAAAGTCCTGAGATGATGCAGCCCTTTTAGGTCATGGTTCCACATGGTTCCAATAATCACACAGACACAATCCCAGCATTACGGATCATTTTGTCCAGTCACATCATGCAAGGCAATCCACTGAGATCCTGTGTGCTTTGAGACACCGCAGCAGAATTGAGGAACCAAAGGGGTGTGGCTTTCCACTCACCAATACATTTGGTATTTAAATGAAAGGTCACTACGTGCCATTATCAACACGTTAACTGCATCAAATTCTGCTGATCAACATGGTTATGAAATCAGACGGGCTCTAAGATCATGAAGTGCCTCTGCTCCATACCCACCACTAACCGCTATTGCTTTTTCTTTTCTTTGTGACACAGATAAATAAAAATCTAGTTTAGCTTAATAAAACTAAATATGAGTCACAATCAGATGTTTCAGTAAGATGACGATTCAAATCATTTGCACTTATGAAAGTGATGATGCTTAAAAAGTTAAACCCATTAAGTGCGATTAATGTATAGTAAAACTCCACTCAGCACCAAAACATTGAACGCTGTTTGACAAAAGCACAAACTGCCATTTTAATGCACCTGCTCAGCTGCATGACAAGCATGCAAACTGAGCACCCGTTCACACACCGTATTTGAAATGGGATCTTGTGGTTTTACAAGTTAAATGAGTGATCAGAGGGTGTACAGTCACACACACACAACAGCAACTTTTGACCTCAGTAGATTGCTGCTTGAGAAATATCCACATCGTGCACTACAAGCTTCATCGCTGTGCAGGCACTCTGGACAGCAGAACCTCTATTCACTTGAGCTATTCATGTCAAAAACTGCATGCAAATAAACAGTATGGGGTGTGGAAAAATAACTCCAAGTCAGAACAATGGCACACTAGGTAGATACTGTTGAGAGCATGGCTGATTTACAGCGAGCAGGCAGCATGCCAAAATGCTTTAAGCCCACCATTCGGCCATTCCAACAGCCAAAGCAGAGCAGGGCACTGCTGCAGTCCTGACGGCTTGCTGGCCCCAACATGGCCAGGCGATCCCCAACCACTCTGACACTGACAATGCAGATGATTTAATCCAGTTTTCCCGGACACACCTCACTACGAGACAGAGAGGAAGAGGAGGTGAAGAAGAGAAACGGAGAGATGCTTAGCTTAGCTCATCATGTGAAGAAAAACAGACACAAGAAGCTAAGAGAGAAGAGGGGAAAAGTAGACGTTTGCTTCTTAGCAGTTAGACGAGAGGCAGACGCTGGATGCTCTTTGAAGCAGAAGAAACAGACTGAGAGGCGACTTCTGCTTATAATTAAGTTGTCTCCTTGCACACGAAGCTTTTAAAACACACGCTCATAGACGGAGACCCCTTCTTCGACATGCATATATTAGGAAACCACATACCCTGACATGTGAAACCATTTCATCTTGTCCGTCTTTCTTAGCAGCATCCATCACTGCGCGGGCATCAGTGACTCTCTGCTCTTGCAGTCAGAAAAGTGAATGTGGAGTAAAAGATGATGGGGGCATGCATGCATTAGAGAAAAGATGAGCGCTGTCTGGAGCTGTTTGTGTAACAAACCAATGAAGTACTAAAAAGGTGGGCGAGTGAAGCAGCCTACTGTATATTATGACACAGCAAAAGAGAGAGACGGAGAGCAAGAGTGGGAGGCAGGGAGCAACATTTGTCTGGATCTTATACTTTAGGTCTTGCTGCCTGACTCGTCTTTCATCTCCTTTTATTCAGCTGCAACCCGAGTTAAAGTTATACTGTTCACATGACCAATCTAAAACGAGAGATCTTCCCAATTCTCTCAAATTCAAGCTCTCTAATATTCATCAAAATCCATTTTCTCAGCACAAAGTCCCGATGGAAAAAAAAAAAAAAAAAAAAAAAACAAAGACAAAAAAACCATGCAATATTCATCAGGAGCTGCACTTAACATCACAGCAACCAGCAGAGGCACTTTCTCACCACCAACACAAACACACCCACGTATAAAAACACAAATGAACTTGCACTGAAACAGTTTTCCCAAAGCAAGCTGATGCTCCAACACAGATATGAAAATGACAGCAGATTCCCTTTGAAAAGTGAACACTAACCCATGTGGTTATCGGCCATCTTTAAGCACCTCATCCTTGCAGGGTTTGGTCCCCACCCCCAGTTCTTCAATCCAGAGGATTATCCTCATGATTTGCACAATCACTATTTATACACACATCTACAACAGACAATAACCGGTATTTAAAAAAAAAGGGAAAGACGCAACCCCATTCTTAAAAGTGTATGCCATTAAGTTGAGTTGATAGTATAAAGATGCTTAAAAATGGATTAGTGAACTTATAGAAATAGTAATTATTATGCTTCAACAATACAGCCAAAAAATAAGCCAGTCAGAATATTTACCTTTGTTGCTATGATGGAACAATAATAAAACTATAGGAGGTTTGCACAGAGGAAGTCCTCATTTTTCCATTTGGTAGCAGTAGAGACACACACTGCCTAATGTGTGTCTGTGCTGCCACAAGTCACCAAAGGTCACAAAATATTCACACTGTGACTCTAAGAGCTCAAAGACATGAAATTACTCACACCTAAACTAAAACATCATGTATAATAAGACAGGATGTGTTATATTCTCTAGCAATGACAGAGGCAGCACAAAATTTCTAAGAAGTGATAAAGAATGAACTGTTTTTATTAATATTTCTGTGATTTATTCTGGTTAGTTAATTAATCTTGTTTATCTACAAGACTTAAAGTAAATAAACAAGACTGCAGAGAAAAAAGCAAAGTTGCTCCACAAAGAAACCAGTTCGGTGAAATTCTACTGGGAATTAAGTTAAAAACTAGTAACACAAACTTTTATTGCTCAGACATGGACCAGGACTACACAGAGGGTTTGAAGAGACAGCAGCTGACACCACCATCAATCCAGGAAATCCCAGATGATGATGTCATGACTTATAAGCGTCTCAAACATTTGAGTAAAATAGAGGCACGCCCCAGGATGTTTTAAGCCAACCCCTCAAACAAACTGCTTCCTTCATCCAGGGACAAATCCAAAATAAATCAGGCAAGGTATTAGTGAGAATTGTGGACCTCCACAAGTCTCGTTCATCCTCTGGTGCAATTTCTAGAGGTCTGAAGGTGACACGTCCATCTATTTAGGGCAGAGAATAAACTCCAGGAATATCCATCCTATCGCACCATTCAGGAAGCAGATGGGTTCCTTGTCCAAAAGATAAAACGTGTTTTGATGCATCAATCCTAAAGCAAAAGTAAAAGGTCTTGTGAAGATGCTGCCTGAAGCTGGTAAGAGAATGTCTTTACCCACAAGGAAATAAGTCCAGTACCAACATGGATTAAAAGAGCAACTTGTACAGGAAGAAGCCATTACTTCCAAAGCAAAAAAGAAACAAAAAAGAAGAGGTAGATTACAATTTGCAAACTCACTCATACACAAACCTTAATTTTTGGTAGAAATGTCCTGAGGTCTAATAAAAATTAATTAGAAATGTTTGGTCATAAAGACCAAACATTTCATTTGGAGGAAAAGAGAGAAGCTTGTAAGGCTGATAACACCATTCCAACTGAGGAGGGGTGGCGCCCTCATGTTCATGTGGTATTTTGCTGTAAGAAAGACTGCAGCAGCTCACAAAATAATGACATCATGCAGGAGGAACATTATGTTGAAATGTAGAAGAAACATCTGAAGACATCAGCCTTGAAAGCTAAAGTTTGGGCATAAATATGGAGGTCTTCCAAATGGACAAGAGAAATGACAAAAAGGACAAAAAGCTCAATAAAAATTTTTGGAGAGAGCTTTCATGAGGCAGCTTACAATCCTGACTCAGTTCTGTCAGGAGGAATGAGTCAAAATTTCAGAAAACTATAATGAGAAGTTTTTGGAAGGACATCAAAAATGTTTGACACAAGTTTTAAATTTTGAAGGCACTGCTAACAAAAACTAAGGAAGTGCAAGTGAACTCCTGACTTTAAGGAAAGTATCTTTATAACATTATCATTCTCTTTATTCTGGTACTTAACAAAATGTATGTAAACATCTGGTCTCAATAATGTACATATTCTTTGCCCTGGGAATGTTTAATTTTGGTGAAGTTAGTATAATGTTGATGATGCACTTCCAGAAAAATACTACACTAAATTCATGGCTGCATCTAGAACTTTTACTGTGTAAAAGTCAAAGTCATGTGATCTTCTTGTGTTTGCAGCAAACGAAGTGCATCACAAAACATGTGACTCCAGCCAAGTGAACTCTCCAGACGGGGCTTTTCTTTGCAGAAGAGACATTCGGCCTGTAAACAGATGAATCTAAATGCAAACTTTCACCCAAAACCTGAACAAATTCAATCTGGCTTACATACCTTTACTGTGAAGCCAAACATCATTTAACATGTCTCTAAAGGGAGCAGCAGCCAGCCTACTATCAGAAAGAGGGAAGCCCCCGCCTCATCACCTCACTTAGATTCTTCACATTCTCTGAGTACCGAACGCTGCATGTGTGTTCGAATCTTTCTGCTGTCACACCCAGCTCACAGAACAGAAAACACAGAACTCCATGTCGGATCTGAAAAACTGACCTCTGATTCAACCTGAATGTTGGAGGTATGTGAATACGGCAGCCAGGAAAATATCTGATAGCAAACAAAGATTATTCAGTTTATTGTAAGAAAACATGCTATTAATCTTGACAGGGGTCACACGAACTACATGCAAACACATAAAGAACTGGATTACGACGCCGTGAATGGACCCGTTTCCTGAATCTCTAAATTTCTAACTATGCAAACAAAGGGATCAAGAGTGACGAGAAAGGAAAACATACATATAGTAAGCTTATTAAGGAGAATCAACAAGGTACTCACCTTATGCAGCTCTATGGACTCGATCCACTCCTGCCTGTGCTCAGGGTCCTCCGCTCTGAGGTACCAAACGCTGTCATTCACGCTGATGTCAAAACGGCACTCGTCAAACTCGTGAGGCTGCGCAAAGAGAGGAGAGGCCTCATGAGTAATAATGATGAATGTTTAGAATCAGAACTATAGGCAAACACAAAATCACATAACTATATCTGCACTTTTCCCTTTACCTTAATTAGAGTAGTGGGACATGGGAGCAAAATACTACTTCAATAGCTCTTTGTTACCCTAACTCAGTAGGAATGATACATTCTTGAAACACATGGAGTTAATAAGTGACAGAAAGCCATATGTCACACACGATAAACAGAAATTTTAATTGAGAACTGATGTCTCGTGTCTCCTGTCCCACCCTGAAACGACTGGAGCAGAGCTGGGGGAAAAAAAAAAGAAGAAAACTAAACATTAATTATTACAGGAAGAAGCTGGATCATTTCAACTTTGCCTTCTCCTTTTGGGAGGAATTATTCAACTTATTATGCTCCCCCACCCTGCTCCACTCACCGACTGCCTTAGGCACCCAAACACGTGCAACAAAGAATTTTACCCGTTTCCTCTCAGACTGGAATTTGACCACTGGATTCAGCTGAGACGAGTTCAGCTTTGCAAAAGGTTCACAGGAAGGAATAACACACAGGAATATACAAGCTTTCTTGTCGGGTTTTTCTTTTTTTCCCCCCTCCAGGACCAACAAGAATCCAGCTGCTCTGTCAGCTGACACAACCTTCTGCCAGCTAAGTTTAATTTCATTTGCAGAATGACGCTCATGTGCTGCCTTATTTGCTCCTGCTGACAACAGCCACATCCCCTCCAGATCCTGATCACCAAGTCTGAGCCTGAAGAACTTTATGCAACATTGATTGAGACACTTTCATGTTGATAGTAGATTTCACAAGCTGCACTTTGCAACTGCCAATTAGGTCAAAGGTTTTCTACAATATTTCAGTGCTCAATAAAATATATATATATATATACAAACCTCAGTAATTTCAATTTGCAGCCTGGTGTTACATTAGAAAAGCTACCCTGTTTCCAACCAGAACCTGAAGACAATCCGGGGAGAACATTTAGGCGCATTGAGTCGTGACTGTTACCGGGGTAGAAAGAGAACAGCCATCTATCTTACTGTGCAGTATCAGACACGGACCATAAACCTCTGTTTTACACTCGACTTTATGGTTCGTTCATTTCTTTTTCTCATTGTATAAGCACTGTTGTGCAAAAAGGCTGCATACCGCAAAGAAAAACCTCATCTGTAAGCACACAGGAGGTCGTAGTTTGAGTGTGTTCTGTTAATACTGGCAATAACTAGTGATATTTTCAATCACTTTTCTTTTAATCAATTATTCTAAGCAACCAATTCTATAAGAATTGGTTGCTTTGGTGGACTTTCACATTTATTGCATGCCACAAAATAAAGGATTGGCACATAAAGTGTGGCATATAAGTATAAAGTTCCTCCTCCAGCATCTGACTTCACAAAGTATATCACAAACACAGTGGCTTTGTCTTCACTCTTGGCCAATAAGTAGACCCCTAGTTTTGTCTCCATAGATTTGCCAACATACATGTAAACAAAGTTTCACATGACTTTCCCCAATAATATACATGTGAGTAAACGGAAACAGCAACTGCAAAGATTATCTCAGATGATCTCAGAGTGGAGCTCGACAGGGCTTTCAAAAGTTTTGTTTGCAATGCTTTTATGGTTTTAGTGCTTAAGCATGAGGGCAGTTTGCTGTGCATTCATTGCTGGCCAGTGAGGAACAAGCTGATAAGTTGCAAGTCCTCAGACCTCACTCCCACAACACCAAGATGTTTAATATTCACAGAGAAAGAGTTACGATAAAGCTGTAAACAATTGGGTTCCTGTAACACTCTTAGCAGACCCTGGCTGGACGGGGTTTCCATTCTGTTCACAGCAGAAAGGAGCTTTAACTGTACAGTTTTAATCCAGTTCCAAATCAAATAATCCCACAGGAGGAAAAAAGTGCAAAAATCACAGTAAAACCATTTGTTTGACTGCTGTAGCTCAAACAGGAGTGAATATTTAACCAGAGTGTGGAATTTCAGCATGTCACACTTGCAAAGGGAAAATGCCAGACCAGTGACAACACTGTATGGACCAAACTTACATTTAACAGGAGAAAATATCAATTTCAAGTAAACAAATCGTTTCTAAAAAGCCTGAGAGTGTTATTATTAAAACAATCTCAATGACTGACTAAATGCCATTGCGATGTGAATAACAAGTGGAAATTAACAGGTAATTTTACATGGGTCGTTTAAGCGACTACCTCATTGTGCTCCTAACAACTTCATTAGCCTCTTATCTTTATACCCCAAGATACATGGATTAAAGAAATCCAACTGTCTGCTGAAACAGAATTAAAATAGCCATGGAAGAAAGTCTCCCTATAGATCTGTTACTACGATGAGTCTGCAGCTGCCATTTACGCTCCAGTCACTTGATCTGTGATTAACCCGCCGGCTTCACTGTTCCCGCAGAAACAGTGCTGTACTTACAGATATATTATTAAGAACTTAGCTTGATAAGGCTGAATCTCTTTTATGGCAAGGCAGATTTTGATATTGCCTCTTTTGACAGTGAAACTTTTATTCTATGAAAAGAGAACATGACCTAAAGGACTATTGTAACTTAATTTGTAGATCCTCTAATTATGAAAAAGGCAGTGTATTCACCAAGAAATATTTATTTAAAACTTGATTGGCAATCCTTTGTGAATGATTCACAGGTTTGCCAAGATTTTAATGTGAACAGAATTGAATTAATTACTCCATAATATTGGCTTTTTAAATATAATAACGCTCCTATTCTATTGGTCTTGGCATAATTTAAAACCATATATTTGTTCTTTGAGATTAAACCAAAGATACCTGGTGAAAAAGCAGACATGTTGCACAAATGCAAAATTGCAAGACATTTTGTTTTGGTGCAATATAGAGCCACAAAGTTCCTCCTTCCCCATGAGGTTGGCGCTTACTGTGATAACAGCCTTGCTGAGGCACAGGGAACCTCTGCAGCCGTACTCCCGTTCATCCTCCGACTTGTAATAACTCAGTGTGTTGTTTTTTAGCACAACCCATCGGTCCTGCCATCCGTGTATATAATTCGTCCACTGAAAGCACAAAAAAATTGTATATGTAAAATTAGAAGCATGCAGTTACAGCTCCAAAATGCAATCAAAAGATCTTTTCAGTAACTAGTTAAAATGTACTTTTCAGGAGGAGAATTAAAAGTTAAAACCTCATAGATAATTTGCAGGAATTACATTTTCTTAAGTAATTTACAACAACGTTGGTGTCCCTTAAGGTACTTTTCATCCTGTATATGAATTACTTTAAAGTATATTGTTTTACTGTTACTTGTTGGATGTACTTAGATGACACTGTTGTTTACAGACCTGTAAAAGGTGAGCAGTGGAATAAAGGAGGACTGTCTTTTGTAATAGTGACGTAAAGCACGTTTGCATCTCAGGATGAATAAAATTGTTTGCCTGTCTATAAATAGAGATCCAGAAGTTGCAGAGATATATAAGAGACTTTCAGCAGTACATTATGTACGTGTTTAGGTGTTATAAAGGATTCACAACTTGCACATATTAAAAACATTCAATTTAATTGTGAACTTAAGAAATATAAAGAAACATAGAGATAAGAAATAGTTTCACTTATGAGACATCAAGAATGTACATGACAGGCAGGACTTTGTTTGATCTGAAATACCGCCTGGTCAACACAAACCACAATACCAATCAATACAAAAATCATACACAAAAACTGAACAAATATTAGTCAAACTAAGGAATTAAGGGATTGTTTTCCAGAGGAACTCTATTTAAACATTTTTCAGTTAACTAACTGTGTGGCTTAACTTTCTAATCTTGTTTTATATCATCACCTATGGGACCTTAAATTGAGATTAGCCTTCATGTCCCAATCTAGCACATTTACATGCACTTCAGCACTTGTGCTAATCAATGAGCATTGGGCTTTTTAAAATGAGAAATAAAGGTAAACAAAAGTCACGCGGCCATGAACAAAGTGAGTCTTGAAGGGCTCTGTTTACATATCCTTTTGAGACAATATGTGCGTTCATTCGCCAGGACTTACTTTGCTTAAAATTCCTCCGAACTCCACAGGCTGCCCGGATTCTGGGTCCACATCCTCATCCGAACCGGACGATGAACTCTTCTCGGACATTGATTTCCAAGTTTCAAGAAAGCCTGTCTTTGATTTTATCGGCAGAACACCGCAGCTCAAGGTTAGAGCCTTGATTAGCTATCAGTTTAACAGCTTCACGGCCAAACTCGCAGTTTCTTCAAATTAAAATCCTAAACGTCAGCAAAATAAAGATAACTAGGCATTAAGCATTGCATGCAAAGCATCTAGAACTGAAGAGTGCTACTGCGCTTTTTTCTTGTCAGTTTCAAACAGCTGGACTTACTCATTAAAAGTTAGTCTGCAAGTGACAGCTGGGTCTCGGATTCTCGATTTTGCGGGCTTTGTTTTGAAACTGATGTCGAATCCCAATAAGCCTAGCTAACTTAGTTAGCTAGGCAAACGACGAAACTAGCTAACAGTAACTACAAATGACTAACAAATTGGTGCAGTTCACCTTAGGTATGGCAGCAGTAGTCAACAATATGCTCAAAAAAAGGCCTTCGTGTTAGCGCAACACTGCAACTTCCACCTACTAGTAAGGAGCCAACAGCCTCCCTGCTGTAGTCCGCAGTTCAGTTAGCAGTAGCGAAGCTCTGACTAGCTCTATAGGGGGAGGAGCCGCGGCCACGCTTTACTGTGTACCTGTCAAGTTATCAAGTAACCGAGGTTACAGTCCCACCGGAAACACTGCAGCCGCTTCAAATTAAAAGCCTTTCGACAAGTAAGACACAAATCAGTTCAACTTGCACCAATTTATTATGCATTTTAAATAAAAAAAAAAAAATCTTGTACAGTCTGTGATGAGGATTGCTCGTATCAAGGTAAGTTCAAGTAACTTATCTGTATTTTATTATGCTACACAAGTGTTCACCGACATAGCCAGTAACACACACGCTCTACTGAAGTCATTATAATGAGATACCAGAAATGACACCAAAGTTACTTCCATTTTGAATCATAGATCCTGTTGATCTTGTACCTGTCAAGATCAACTGTCTCTCCCTGTGTGCAGAGACAGCACACAGCGCTGTCTCTGCCCGCGACTGTACACTGCCGTTCTGAAGACATACAGTACATTTTCACTAAAAGTATATGATACTGCATATTTTGGTATCAATTCGATAAGAAAATCAAAATGATATCTTGATACAAATACTGATTTCAATACTGATTCCAATACTTTTTTTTTATTTAAGTGTGATACATCATGAAACGTCTGACTTTTAGGAGTTTCTGTGTTGTTGTTTTTTTTTCTCCTTTGAGTTATTTAGTGTGAACCTGGGACAAATATTGGACAAAGTTTATAGGTATTGCTATTATTATAACATGAGTTTTGTGCATTTTTCCTCAATAAACAAAGTGAAAAACATTATCAAAACAAAAGCTTTTTTGAAGCTGAGTTGAGAAACTGCAGTGCAAAAATAAAATAAAATAAAAATTCTGATTCATAAAGTTTTCTTAATGAGGTTAAGAATATCCATTATAATCATATTGGTTATAAAAACTTCAGTTCTTGGGTTGTCAACTATACGTCTGTGTTTTTTATTACAATTCCTTGATGATGATAATAGTAGTAACTGTTATTATTATTATAAAATAATAATTATTATATGCTAATTATAATTATTATATTACTGTTATTATAAAATACGACATTACAAATATAACACATATTTTAATTCTAAACAAATAATCTTGTTTGTTATCACACAAACAAGAAGAAGGCGAAATGTATTACATATTTGTTGTTTTAGAAAAAAATATTTTCGAAGATTAAAATCTTTTTTTTTTTTCACTTTCACTTCCGCCTTCGTCGAGGATGACGTATGCGGAAGTGCCGCCAAAAACCGGCCTCGTCATTAATTTTGAAAACAAGTAGCGACATAACTGTCAACAGCAAAATTTGTTCCGTACGTACAGATTTGGTTTCATTTCGTTTTCGTTCGCATCAAAGGGTCACAGAAAGCCTCCCTGAACTGCGATATTGATATTTATTTATAGAGCTTGATGAGTTAACGCAATCCGACTCCTTGTCAGGACAGTGACGGAGAAAAACCGATTCAGGATGGAGAATGGAGTTGGATCTGCGAAAGAGAAGACGCTCCTGTCCAGAATGGCGCTCAACGACAACAAGGCTGGGATGGAGGGACTTGACAGGGACAAGATCAACAGGATCATTATGGAGGCGTCAAAGGTAGACACGTTTCTGCTACCAGAGATTCTCCCCTGTATTCACATTCACTGACAGCTTCTCATGTTTCTCCCAGGTTCTGTAGCTAAAGGGTGACAGCTGTAGAAAAATCGTCACCCTCAGGAAGTCTTGCATTTAGATTTTACAGTTACTTAAAAGGAACTGAAGATCAAACAATTTAAGTCAGGAAAAACATTGAGCTTTCACATGAAAAAAATGTGTAGGAATGTTGAATGCTGTTGTAAATATTTACAGAAGTAAGACAACTCCTCTCTGATTGTCCTTTTCTTGCAGGGATCCAGATTTTATGAAAACGAACTGAAGAAAGAGCAGCAGGTGAACCAGCGAATTGAGAAAATGATGCACCAAAAGGCTCAGATCACAGAGCAACTCCTACACAAAGCACAAGCACAGGTCAGACATAATAAATAACTTAATTGTAGGATTATTTAAATCCAACAAATTAGTCAATAAAAAGTTTTGAAAAATTCTCTGTAGGTGGAAAAGATGGCCTCTGAGCTTGAGAAAAGTCGTGATCTGAGCAGAGTAATTGTGCATGTGGACATGGATGCCTTCTACGCGGCTGTAGAGATGAGAGACTGCCCCGAGCTGAAGGACAAACCCATGGCTGTCGGATCTATGAGCATGCTGGTGGGTTAGGATTTCGAAGAAACAACTTTCTTAGTAGTATTGGTGGAGTAGAACAAATGTGGTTTTGCTCCCATTTGTCTAAACTCAGAATTCTGTTTTTGTTTTAACTTCTTAACTTGGAGCAAAGTCCTGTGATTTTAATTCCAACTTAAAAAGTTGTTGAGATCAAAATTCACATTTAAAATCACTTAACTACATAATTTATTTTAAATTTTTTGAGAAAGCAACGGTGGAAATCTATTATAGTTATGAGAATGCCCACATATGCCGTCGGGAAACTTTTCTGTAGTAGAGCGACGGAAGAAGACTGGAGTAATAAAACCTTCAGCATGTTAAAGTCATTTTCCTTTTTTCATTTTCAGTCAACATCAAATTATCATGCCAGGAAATATGGAGTCCGAGCCGCCATGCCAGGCTTCATTGCAAAGAAACTCTGCCCCAGCCTGGTCATCGTTCCTCCTAACTTTGACAAATACAGAGCTGTGAGTGAGGAGGTAAGAACACAAACACACACACAAAAAAAACAATTTCCACACTTGACTTTTGCAACCTTTTAGGAGGTGATCATGTTTTTTTTTTTATGTTTCAGATTAGGGAGATTTTTGCTGAATATGATCCTAACTTTCAGCCAATGAGCCTGGATGAAGCCTACTTAGATTTTACACGTCACCTGGAGGAGAGGCAGAGTTGGCCAGAGTCCTCACGGACGCACCGCTACAGATCCAAGAGCAACACGCCAGGCATGCACACATTGCACAATAATACTGAGAAGATAGACGGGTACATCTCAGTAAATTAAAATATTACTAAAAAGATAAGTTTCTTCAGAAATTCACTTTTTCAATTTAAAAAGTGAAGCTCATGTCCTCTACATAGATTTATTAGATACAGGTTAACACACTTCAAATGTCTCTTTTAATTTTTCATGTTTATGGCTTACAGCTAATGAAAACCCAATATTTGTATCTGTGAAAAATGTAATATTGCGTAAGACAAATGCAAAAGAGGATTCTTATTGCCCTCCTGAAGAGCATGTTTCAGTACTGCAGGGTTTCCCGCTGTGTACTGTGCAGTGTTTTTTTATGTCTGCATTTTTTTAAGACTTTATAGTTGGTGTTCAGATTCTAATCTTTCAATCTTCCAATAATACATAATTATCAAGTACTATTTTGAAATTTCCTGTCAACTTTAAACATTTCTTAATTCAAAAAAATGATTTAAAAGTTTTTGTGGTGCTCTACAACCACTGGTCTTAGCAAATTTTCTGGGGGAAAACTTGCACTCTGTATGGATTCAAAAGGGCTGCTTTTGCATTAATTACTGCACCATTGCAGGCTGTGGCTCATCCAAAGGGGTCGAGGTTTCGTCAGTTCGTCAGCATTGTTGGCTCTTGTGCCTCTCATCTTGTACCGTGTCGATTGTGCTCCACTTTCTATTGCAGTTTTTCCGTCATCTCAATTTTCCACTTAATTTGTTTGGATGTAGCACTTTGTAGCAATGAACTTTTTGGGACTTGCCTCCCTCATGGAGTGTGTCATGAGGGAGGCAGTAACTGTCTTTTGGACAAGTCTGAGTATGTAAAACACAAAGTAGCATTTCTGAAATAAAAATGATCTTGTTTTGTTTGTCTCATGTGATATTCAATGAGATCTTCATTAGCTGTAAGTCAATTATCAAAGTCAACACAAATAAATAATTGAAATGTATCCCACTGTGCTATGGATTTATATAAAATGCAAAGGTCACTTTTTCAAATTAATTACTCAAAATAACTTTTTAAATGCACCTTAATAATGATTTGTGATGAGTATATTTTATAAATATGAAACCCTCATCTCTTCCTTACAGCTGACATGCAGATGGAGTCTGATCAGACAGAGGAAGGGACAGACCTCTCCCCAGTCCTGTTTGACGACAGTCCGGTCTCCTCCGAAGGGGACGCCGGTGGTCCCTTTGAACAGTTCGGGACGTCTGTTGAGGAGGCCGTGAGAGAAATGCGTTTCCGCATTGAGCAGAAGACTACGTTGACTGCCAGCGCAGGTGAGAGGAAAGAAATCACTAAATCAAATTAGTGTTTTTTTTTTTTTTTTTTTAAATGCATCTTATCACAATATGAGTGCAATAAAGAATAAAGTTTAGTTTAATCAGTTCAACTTCTTAAAGACTTCATCAAAGCAACTGAAATAATCAATATATGAATTGGTATTTGTTACATCCTCTAGGAATTGCTCCAAACATGATGCTTGCCAAGGTGTGCAGCGACAAGAACAAGCCGAACGGACAGTACAGACTGCCCCCCACCAGAGAGGCCGTCATGGACTTCATCCAGAAACTTCCTGTTCGAAAAGTAAAGTTTCATGTCAACAATACGAGAGAACATGTTAAAAGTTTCTGCACTGAACGTCTCTAACTAGTGTCAATTCATTGTGATCATGTTGTTCACACATCACTCAAGAGGAGATAATGATGCATCGCTGTTACTTTCCATGAAATAGACATCATGTAAACTTCAGTTCACAGGATGTTTTCCTGATATACCAGAAAACTGGTATATCAGGAACTATCAGTTTCCTGATATTTAGTCATATCAGGTTTTTTTACACTAGAAGGACCTGTTTGGTCCTTAAATATGTTTATGCTTGGGCAGCTCTTTAGTTAAAGTATTTACCCAGGATTTACTCAGATATTAAGCTTCTAGATTCTGTCCTAATTATTAGATAATGGACTGTAATCAGAGGATATTCACATCCATGGAGACCACGTAATATTTTTAGCTCTGAATGTGAATATTCAAAGGCTAGAAAAGCTAAAGATTACGGTCTGAAAAGTCTTCTGACCATAGCACATCATAATTTAGAGTTTATAGCTGGATCAGGGTGTTTGTTTGATAGAAAGCTGGGAGTTGAGGCTCACAGATCTTGCAGAAGAACTGCAAAAGAAAAGTAAACTGCAAAAGAGTGCAGAATGACTCTACGCTGAAATCTAGGCTAAAACTGTCCAATATGCTTGCTCAGGTTTGTGGCATTGGGAAGGTGAGTGAGAAAATGCTGAATGCGCTGGGCATCACCACCTGTTCAGATCTCAGCAGGCAGATGGCGCTGTTGTCCTTGTTGTTCTCCGAGACGTCTTGGCATCACTTCATCCAGATTTCTCTGGGTTTGAGCTCCACACATATACCCAGGTATCGCGCCGTATTTAATGCAGTTCAACACAGGCCAAAAAAAAACATAATTTCATGCAAAACTAGAAGAGATCATCCTCCCTATTCTTGGTTCCTTATAGGCACGAAGAAAGAAAAAGCATGAGCACTGAAAGGTTTGTTTCCAAGTGTACATCTACAGCATGAGTGCGGTGCTAGTATACTATTTGTATCATTTGATTTTTAACTCCGATTTTTGTTGACAGGACATTTAAAGAACTGAGTAAACCCGAGGAGCAGTTTTCTTTATGCAGAGAGCTGTGTGACGATCTGGCAGAAGATTTAAAGAAAGAAGCCCTGAAGGTATGAAACAAGAGCTTGCGTTTTGTAGTTTCCATGTGGAGAAAAAAAGTTATTTGGTTTCTGCAATCACTATTGGGCCCAGTCTGGGTAAAGCTCAATAAAATGCCTTAAAATAAATCAAGATTTTATTGCAGGGAAATAATCTGGCAATTGAAAAAGTAATAAATAACTAGGCCTTTCTGGCATATTTTTTTTCTTATAAAAAAGCAGCAGTTATATAAGGTATTTCAGCTCAAAAATAATGTTTTTGTTCTGATTATGTGATTGTCTCGGAAGGAGCAAGGATCACCAGATTTAAACACAAGTACAGACATGAATATAGATTCATATTGGTAAGAAAATGATGTCCTATTCTTGACCTTCCAAGCATCACCTTGACTCTCAGCTGAATTTCATGCGATATCCTTAACCTGACCATTTCCTTTCGAATCGATAGAGGAGGAAGTCGAGATCTCAGTACAACCATCACCCCCCTGCCTGAGTCCCCTGATAGCGGAAGAAAATGGAGGCCATTAATGAGACAGCAGAGGCAACTATCAGCCTAGGCAGCATCCCCCCCTGGAGATGATCACATGACTATGAAAACTGACAAAATGCACAAAGACAGATCAGTCAATGATATGCCAGATTACACAGATTTCCTTCTCCCTTTTATTTCCAGCCTCTTGGGAACAGACCTACTGATTATTGGGAAAGAAGAGAGAAACATTTTTTTTAGTGCGTTTTCTTCTTCTACTCTCTGTTTTGTTAAGGGTAAGACGGTGACTCTGAAGATCAAGAATGTGAACTTTGAGGTGAAAACCAGGGCACAGACGCTCCCGTACGCCGTGGCCACAGTGGAGGAGATCTTTGCTGTGGCTAAAGACTTACTGAAAATGGAAATAGAAAATGAAAGCCCCCAGCCGCTCCGACTTAGACTCATGGGTAAGTTCATTCAGCATTGCAAAAAGGCACATCGATTACCATGCTTCTAATAAATTTAAATGAACCGTCCTGAGCTGCACATCACCTTGCAAAAGTACTAGGAGCTCTTTGAGCTCTGAGTACATTTTTAGGATTTAACCACAAAATCTAATGAGCATTGCTGAACATAAATTTTGATTTTATGGATGAGTGGAGTTCAGAAAGTCGTTGCTGAAATAAACACAGGAGAAGTTCAACTTACAGTTTGCTGCATCCCAGGTAGGAGACAAAGCAAAAATGTGGAGCAAACTTTTGTGCTCTGGTCAGATTTGAAATCTAACTTTTTGGGCAACATGTGAAATGTGGATAGGATCTAAAATTATACATTGGCTTGATTTAAGTTAAAAATCTCAGCTGAGAAGAATGGGCAAAACCGTCAGTTTGGAGATGTGAAAGGAGATGAACTCCAAAAGAAAGAGGTTAAAGTACTGAAACAAGGAGATTAATAAGAATGCAAACATTTTCTTAAATGTATCCCTATTTCTTCTATGTCATAGTTCTGCACAACTTTGTGTTGGTTTGCCACATAAAATCCTAATAAAACACATTGACATAATGTGGAAAAATTCAAAGTTCACAAATACATTTCCAAGGCATTGGACGTGGCATTGCGTTCTAAGATTTGAATATTTTGCCTTTGTGCTTGCAGGTGTTCGGATATCTGCCTTCGCTAGTTCAGATGACAAAACACCGATGCAGAAAAGCATCATTAGCTTTCTTCAACCGGGCAAGACAGACCTTAGCCGCTCTTCCCCAATAATGCATCAAAAGCCGGAAGTTGGAAACTTGTGCAATCACTCAGTCCAAATCTCACAGCTTGTAGATGATCCCCCAGTACAGAATGGCCAGAAACAAAACAAGGTTTTTTGGAGCAGTAAGCAGAGGCCCAGTGGTGAGGAACCACAGCAGTCTTTCTTTCAAAGAGCTCATGCCAAAAGACTAGAACTCCAGGCTGCAAAGCCAAGTCCACCGGATGAAGCATGTGAGGGATATGTTCCCGTGGTTACCTCTAACAATGGTACAGAGTCATTGAAACAAGCAAACACAGACGACTGCACCGTTCAGGATCTCTGTGAAAATGAATTGGCTTCACCCGTGGAACCTCATGCATCCACGTCAGGCTGTGGGACTCTCACAGAAACCTTCACATGTCCCGTGTGCTTCACAAAGGTGAAGACAACCGATCTGAATGTCTTCAACAGGCATATAGACTCGTGCCTCAGTGATGCTGCGAGGAGGGAAGACGAAGCCTCGGGCTCCGAGTCAGATCTGGATCCAGAAAACGACCATCGAAAATCTGCGGTTGTGACCCAAAAGGAGAAGGCATGTGACCTTAAAAACGAGGCGTCGGCAAGCACTGGAGAGTTGGACTTATGCAGAGTATTACCTGTAGAAGGTCAACAAACTTTAAAGAACAATTTGGTTTCACTGATTAAAGTTGACAAGAAGCCTGTGGCGTTACAGCAGCAGTCATCCCTCAGTAGAAGTCCTCTCTTGACTTGCCCCGTATGTCAGCAGACCCAAGACACGGACGATCTCGCCATCTTCAACCACCATGTTGACCTCTGTCTCAACCAGGAGGTCCTACATGAACTCGGAGGACAGACGGCCTTTACTGGGAAACCATCTGCAGTTAAAAATAGCTTCAACGTAGGTAAGTGTGTGGCCTTTACTTCACGTCTCATTAGTATCAGCTTCATTGAGCAAATGTGAGCGTCATTTAATTCTGGGTTTTTAAAACATTATGAAATGATCTGTTCTTACCTGCCTCTAAAACACAAAGTACAAAAACTAAATACTATCTTTAAGTTGCAGTGGGTTTTAAGAAAACTGAAAACCACTGAAAAACGTTAAATCTCTTATATAAATTATGATCGAAGTACATGTATTTTTGTCTCTCTTAATATTTTGCATGTCAAATGCATCCTGCATCAAAAAATGTTTTATGAAAACGTGAAAAGGTAAAACTGGTCAACAGCAGAGAGAGATATATGCTCCTCTTTATCTAATGAAAGGTTCATTTTGTTCAGCGGCTTCCTCAATAATCAATTACCCGCTAGTTGGGCTCTGGGTTTGTCATTTGCTTCTTTATAGGTCTTAAGAAACAGTGATGTTAAAAATGTCCTCAACCTAAAAGCACACCCTGAAGAAGCATTGTCTTGTTCCAAAGGGCTCTCAGTGACCTGTGACCCTGTTATTTACCTACTGTGGCACTGTATGAGAAGTTCTTATTGATCCCGACAGAGGAAGGACATCTCATTTCACCCCATGACCCCCCACTGGCCCTGGCCTCTGAAATGGCTAAATCACTTTCTATCCTATCTATCTGCAACAATGAACCGAAGCCTGGCCTCCTCTTAAATGATCCTGCTTCTGGAAGTGTGGGCTTTATGCTGCTGGAGATGTGTTACACATGGCTGTTTCTTTCATTGAACAGATCAGAGGAGTTGCTTTTTTCTCTTCCATGTAACTAACTGGTTGTGTCTTTGCATGTAGACAGTGGACATCCCCTGCCAAGACAAGCAAGTAAAGGTATAAGCAAACGGTGAGGCAGCTTGTTTTTCTACATGCTATCTTCGTGTCTTTGAAGTTTTTTGCATGTTTGCCGCATTATAAGCACACTTGAAAGCTTTAAATTCAGTTTTTATGTAAGATACCAGCACAAAACAACATTATTTTGGCCATGAAACAGCTTCAGCTCTTCTGAACTAAACCATTCCATGATTGCTCCAGATGTGTGTTTTGGACTTTCGTTATGCTTGAAGATGAGTTAATTCCTTCACAAGTGCCATAGTAACAACCATTTCCTGTGCATTCACCTCTTAGACGAGACACGCCGTCTTCTCCTCCATCTAAAAAAGCCAAAAGCCTTGGACTTTGCAACACCATCGACAAGTTCTTCAGGTGACAGCAACCATGTGGAAAATATCAGTACTGCAGTCAAGAGACACCAGGCTCTTCCAGTCTAAGGGTTTTATGATGACTAGTTTTATTCATGCCAGGACCTGAGCAACACAAGGACACATATTTAGCTTTCTGCTGCGACATCAAGCTGAGCACTTGCACTGATTAACTTCTTTAAAGCCATAAGTAAAAGGAAAGGTGGCAATAAGTAGTTTAACTGCAGAAAAGTAAGGATTTTTAAATGACTATGAAGTTTTTCTGATTCCAAAATATTTTATTTTTCAATGAAGATGGATAAAAATTTTAATAATGTTATAATAATAATGTTATATTGTATAAGTATGGTCATTTAAAGATGAGGATATTTGCTACCTATTCTTTCGCCAAGTTATTTTTCTTCTATTTTTATAATTTGTTGTTGTATTTCTTGCAATTAATAAATACTGAACTTGAAATGTTACTGTTGAAATTATTGCTCATTCATTCTCCATTAGCTACTGCTGTTTTAGCCAGAAGGTGGGAATTCAGATAGCTGCATCCGAAGAATATTCATGGAAAGTTGAGCGGAAGGAAAAAATGTGGTACATAAAAGTACTCATGCAACAGGAATAAGAACATGTGAGAGAATTTTGAGGTAAATGATCAATCAAGACTTTGGGGGAAAATTCTCGAATCTTGGACTGGAGCAGGACTTTCCATGTATCGTGGCGCCTTTAAAACAGATGTAACATCCAAAGTTTTTTTACCCGGCCAACAAGAAAAAAAGACACTAGTGCTGCTCCTCTGCAAGCGCAGGCTTGCATTTGAATGTGTTGTCTGCTGTAAGCCAAACTTATTACTATTAGAAATAGAAGGCCTTAAAAAAAATCATGATGTGTTTAATGATTCTGGGAAATTTTGCTTTTTGAATAGAATCACTGAAATAAATTTCAGTATTTGAATTTATTGAAACTAACAAGTCAGCCTAAATAATGTGAAAACGAGCATTTAGATGATCTATGTAAATACCGCACAAAAGCCAACAAAAGCCTGAGCATTACATTGTTATGTTTTTAGTGAATGGTAAATACTGTGGTTCTGCCTCCTGCTAGTCTTATTCACAGCTGAGGCAAATAATGTTAAATATCAGCTGACTGTGGGTGTGAGCAGTGAAAGCAAACATGGATCAACCTTTAGAAAACAAGTGAACGCTTCCACTTGAAGTCCTGCTGTTTTTCTTCAGACTGTGAAGCCGGGTGAAACGGTTCGCCTGACCTTTTACAAAGAACTTATTCATATCAAGTTAAAATGGAGAGAAGAGTTTTGTCTCTGAGGACGAAGACAAAGAATAATTGTCTCAAGAAGGAAAAGCTGGACCTCCCAAAGTGGATGCAACGGGATAATTTCAGGGGCCAGAGAAAGCACTCAGACAGAGAGACTGATGATGAGAGTTTTGACACCAATGAGATGTGTGAGTATTGCAACAGCATGTAGAAAAGCTGGAAAATAAAATGGTGTGAGAGCCAACATGACCTTACCAGTATGGATTTAATTTTAAATCAAATGTCTCTCAATGCATGGCTGTGGATGTGCTTTCACAGCATTGCGCGTTCTGGCTTCTCAAACATATGTTGATGAGGGATTTGATAAGAAGATCAAAGACGAAGCAGTAAAGATGGACATTTGCATTTTCATTAAATTTCCTTTTATCAACTGTCACATGTTACATAGTTGTATTTATCTAAAATTGAGTGAGTTTCTGCTGATTTACAAGTTTGTGGGAAAATAAGGTGTAGTTTGTGTAAAATCTCCTGTTGTGTTGAGCAGTGCTCGACACCGAGAAGCAGTTTATGGAAGCCGCAAAGAGGAATGATCTGAAAACCATGCAGTACCTTGGAAAAAGTCTGAACGTCAACGCAAAGAACGTGGTGGGTAGAAAGGGTAGCGAGCTGCTTGTCTTTTTGATTTTGAGGGACATAAATAAAGTATCAAGAATAGTGCTTAGCAGAAACTTTCCACAACGAAGCAGTAAAGTGATCTGTAACTGCAAAACAGCACCACAGGTCAGCCCTTCACTACGCAGTAGCAGGCAAAAACAAGGAAGCAACCCAGTTCCTTCTGCAGCGCAGGGTCAAAGTGGACCAAACAGACAAGGTGAGATGGTCGGAAATGTTTAAAAAAAAAACCCCAAAACAATAGGTTACATATCTAAGCATATTTTTTGTATTTTTTGTTATGGCAGTATGGCATGGCACCCATTCATCTAGCTGCCTGGTTTGGCAGCTTGGAGATTCTGAAATTACTGGTGCAGGCTGGGGCTGAGCAGAAGGTTGAAAATGAGGTAAAAAATTATGATGAGATTCTCTGACTTGCACAGAATACACACACGTAGCTAATTTAACATAGAGGATAGTGTTACGCCTCTGTTAAAGGGGAGTAATAAAACACGGACACAATGTT
>VMRN01000002.1:13928096-13979562 GCA_010277015.1 Poeciliopsis turrubarensis
TCTTGTTTTCCTTTTTCGTTGCTTAAAATAGTTTTATAACCACTACAATAGCAGTAAGAAAGGTGAGGTGTGTACATTTTGCAAAAACTAGTTACTCACAGATTTTTTTTTTTCTTCTTCAGGAAGGACTGAACATCATGCACTGTGCTGCCGTCAACAACCACACTGAAATTGTAGAGTATATTATCAATGATATGCAGATGAAAGAATTAAACAAGGAGGATAAGGTATATGTTTTATTAGAAAATAGACTTACCTCATCATAAAACAGCATATTTATTAAGTGCATCTGGAACATGAAGAATCATTTAGTTCAGTTGCATTCAGTCCTTTTAAACGTATATCTGCATCAGTCAGTGAGTCTGATGAACCTGAAATACAATGCATTTGTCCTACTTGTTTTCTTAACATTTGCGTCATTTAGCTAATGTGTCAGACTGCAATATGGAAGCTTTTTACTTCAAAAACGACCAAGCTTCACGATCATCACAGTCAGTCTGTGCACATTTATGCAGCAAAGTGATTGCAGTGACCATTTTTTACTTTCAAAAGTTTTTGTTTTCAGTTGAATTATGGAACATATGAAAAGTGTAATACATATCAAAAAGAATGATTTGCCTTATCATCTTTAGTCACACAATTCTGTTATTTGAAATAAGATTGTGGATTTTTTTTTTTAGATCCATTGTGTGTTGCTGTCCTTGCCTGCTTTTATTTCTCTGTATCCCAGTCAGGACATCGTCCATTTGCACTAGCAGCAGAACATGGGGCCATTGAAATGCTAAAAATACTGATGGAGCCATACAACATGGCCACAATGAAGCCCAACAAGGTCTGTGTGTCTGAGCCGCCTGTAGGATCTTGATGCATCTTGTTCCTAGTAAAACTCAGGCTGTTTATGTTCATATCTGTGTAACACCTGCAAAGAAGCTCAAAGTCAAACCCTCTTTGATGTGCTGCTGTTTCCCTCCCCTCCTTCTGGCAGAGAGGGGACACGCCCCTGCACTTAGCTGCCAGGAACGGCCACTTGGATGCTGTCCAGCTGCTGCTGCAGAGCTTTGATTCTCGAGATGAAGTCAATATGGTAGACTGTCAGAGTAAACCTTTTTTTTTTTTTTTCTTGGCTTTTGTGGATAATCCACTGCTGAACGTTGGTTCTACTTGGGATTAATCAAGACCGTCGAAACACGATCATGATCCTTCAACCACATACTGTGATCTAGCATCAACTTGAACCCTGACCTCTGGGCTGTAATGTGATTTTATGGTTCATAATTGCATGATAGCTTATCCAACTTGCTTCAATGGATAATTTCAGATTCAAGGTTGTTTTTCTAAGTTTTATCATACTGAATAACTAGTTGCTTTATCTTTGCTCCTGTGTTGCAGGACGGTGAGACGGCTTTGTACCAGGCGGCAGATAACGGTCAGGAAGAATGTGTCCTGGCCCTGCTGCAGGCCGGCTGTGACCCCAACATCCTCACAGTGGTACCGACAGATCTTAGATCAAGAAGAATGATTTATATTCTGCTGCCATTCATTTACTTCTAGTGTTTACAAAACGCGTACCTGCCTAAAACCTGTCTATAAGTCTGAACTCCTGTTTTGCAGGCCAAATGGAGCGCTCTCCATCCAGTCTCAGAAAGCGGAGACTCGTCTCTTGTCCAACTCCTTTTAGAGTACAACGCCCATACAGATGTTCAAAACCAGGTGAGAAAACACAAGCCAGCTGGGAACGGAACATTTCCTTCATCCTTCTCAGCATTGTTGAGTCTTACCTTGAATGAGTTTTTTTTGGGGGCTGGGGTAATATAAATAAATGTGTTTGCTCCAAGCAGCTGGAGGCTCCTCTCCATCTGGCAGTGAAGAACGGTCACATCCCTGTTATCCATTCTCTTGTCGCAGCAGGCTGCAACATTAACGGAGCTGACCAGGTAGGATCGACCTCACACAGAGAAACAACAGCACGTTATGTGGCCAGGTCACAAACTTTCCCACATTAATAAGCAGACATCATTTTCTTCTTTTGGGGATTTTTTTTAGTAGGTCGAAAAAGACAGATGAAAGAAAAGTACAGGAGGAGGAAATAAAATAAAAAAAATCAAGAGTGCAGGTTAATGAAGATGGAAAAGTTAAGATGAATATTAGAAATTAAAGCAGCAAGGGAAGTGAGAAAAGAATAAAGAATGAAAGGGAAACAAGAAAAAGCAAGAAATAAGGAACAGAGGAGTGAAATTATAAAATCAATGACAAAAAGAATTAAGGAAAAGGTAAAATAGCTAATACAACATTTATTTGGGCTAACAAAGAATGAAGTGAAATACATTTATATATATACACACTGCTCAAAAAAATAAAGGGAACACTCAAATAACACATCCTAGATCTGAATGAATGAAATATTCTCATTGAATACTTTGTCCTGTACAAAGTTGAATGTGCTGACAACAAAATCATTTTTGATTGTCAATCAGTGTTGCTTCCTAAGTGGACAGTTTGATTTCACAGAAGTTTGATGTACTTGGAGTTATATTGTGTTGTTTGAGTGTTCCCTTTATTTTTTTGAGCAGTATATTTTCTATGCACTCCTCTGTGTCTGGACTTTGAAAATACTTGAATTATCCAGACAAAGCATGAACCCTGATAAGATGCCCATTGCTGCTTCCTGTTAGAGACTCCAGACTGCGCTGCATCTCTCAGCAGAGCTCGGCAGGATTGAAGTCGTGGAAATGCTCCTAAAAGCTGGTGTGGATCTGGAAATCCGGGACAGAGTGAGAATACACACATACTTGCAACACAAAATCACCTTAAGACAGTCTGACGTCTAATGCATTTATGTCACAGCACCAGCAGAGTACATCAAAACAAAGAAAACTGTGTCTAAAATGACATAACTAAAGTTGCTATTGTGATTTACTGTATCAGTCTCACTTTCTGTGCTGGATTTGGAGTAGCAGGGTAAAACTGCTCTGGGTGTGGCAGCCAGAGCAAATGAGGTGACCATTGTGGACATGATCATTAAAGCAGAAAGATACTACAGATGGAGAAAGGTGAGGGGGGAAAAAATAAATATGCATGTTAGCTGACGCGGTTGCAGTGTTTGTAAGAGCTCCATGCCGTCTTCAGGGCTTGAAATTCATCAGAAATGATTTATTTGGCACCAACACATCCTCAATTAGCTGCATTCCCTCTAATAACATTAAAGGATCTCATGTGGAAAAAAAAAAAAGAAACATTTGACAGGCAATTTACCACAAACGTAATTAAAGATATGCATGATTCACTAACATTATTGATTGCAGACATGCTTAGCTCTGACATTCATATTGCTAATCATTTGTTTTGGTGCTTTGCCGATAATCTCTTCCCATAGCGCTGTGTTTTCAGGGGCCGATGGCCTTTATCAGCCCTCTGACATGATTTAAATGCCCTTTCAGGCCAACCCGGAGCTTAATGAAAGCGTTCACAGTGAGCATCCGCTAACGTTTAAACTCGACCACCGGAATGAAACCAAGCAGCTCCGTTCTACCGCCTGGCGCCTCGCGTACGAGCTCCTGAAACCCGGAGAGTGGAAAAGACTGGCAGAGAACTGGGCCTTCACGAAGGAGCAAGTGGCTGCTATTGAGGATCAGTGGACAGGTGCCACAAAAACCAACACACCGGACTTTAAAAACTAAAATCAGTTTTCATGTAATCACTGTTTAAGTTTCAAGTTCAATTCATAGAGCAGTGATGTAAAAGGAGTCCTTTGCATTTTTACACATCATAATTCCATAGTTTTCCACTCATAGCTAGAGTGCTCTTTAGCTAATCTTTAAATAGAAATAAAAAAATATTCTAAACTAATACTTGTCTAATATTTCTACATCAGGCTTTAAATAAAGGAGCAGAAAAAACCTCAGAATGTAAGGAAGTGAGTGAATGACTGGCGACTGGTTGGATAAAAAGAAGAAAAAAACTGGGATATGTGGACAGATGAGTAGACAGATGATTACATAATTAATCAAACAGAGCAAAGGTTATAGTCAGTGGTTAGATGTATGATGAAGGGACTGATGGTGAGATGCACTGAAAGTAGAAAGATAACAGGCAGAAAAGCCTAAATTGATAGATTTATGGACAGGAGAACGAAGGATTTCACACAAGGCATTTTATGCCCTAGTTAACTACTGATCTCCATATCAGTGTGTAAATGGGAAGTGTTTGAGTGCAGCTGGTGGGTGAATGTAGTTCTAGGGTAAATCGTTTTGAGTGGCTAGCTTGACTGGGAAAGTGCTGTATTAACTCAGCCCATATGCTTATTTTTCCTACCGATTCAAATGCCAGACAACACAGGAGCCCTGTAATCATAATATCTCCCTACTGAACTCACAGCTCTTGCTTCAAAACATCTTGAGCACCTTGCCTGACTCTACACTGCTGTGTTGTTTGGATCCCAGGTCAGCACAGTTATAGAGAGCACGGCCACAGGATGCTGCTGATCTGGCTCCACAGGGAGGAGCTCGCTCAGACGAATCCTTCCAAACAACTCTACCAGGAACTCATCCTCACTGGGAACAGGAAGGCTGCTGGTACCTTCAACGCTTTGTCACAGAAACCAACATGCATGTAAACACTGCTCTGTGCCGGTGTGCAGTGTTCAATCAAATATTATTTTGTCTTGCAGATAAGATTCGAATGGAGACAGAGAACACCGGCAAGAGTTGCTGCATTTCATGACCAATTTTGTTTACATAATTATCAACGATGGATGTCTGTGATAAGTTAGTGGTAAAAGCATTTATTTAGAAAATAGCAATGTGCTGCTGATCAGTAAAATATGACTTTGCATTAAGAAAGTAAGCAACCATTGCTGCTAGATTGTTTCTAAATCATGAATGGATGCACAAAAATGATTTTATACAATAAAATCCATGTGCATAATGTGCATAATTTAAATGATTAACTTTTACCTGACATTAGGCAAAAGTCAATTTATAACCCTATACTGTAAATAGTAAGAAAACATTTATACTACTCTATCTGCTATGCCTTTACATAAATGAAAGCCAACTAAAAAAAAAAAAAAACCAACACAGAGGTAAATCTGTTGTAGAATATCAAACTTCACATGACTGTTTAAAAGACAAATGAGGATTTTTGCATAAAATAAATTAAATGCTATCACTAAATTTAATGCACCAGGGTTGATCATTCCACTTGCTTGATTGAGTGGACGCTGCATGTGCTGGTGTGTGTTCGCGATGCCGCTCTGCCTCCAGCGGACATGTGGCTCTGCTGGAACGGCCGAGGAAACTTTGAAGCCATCGCCTGTCCAACCGTCAGCTGAAAGAACAGAGAGAGATTTTACAGCTTTAAACAGCTGGAGGCTACATTTATTATACGCTTTGAAGTGCAGATCTCCACCACCTGTCATACCTGTGTAATAGGATGATGGCGTTCTACTACGACAGAGCTCATTGGTGGAGCTACTCCCATCACGTGAAGGCCGCCGTGTGGGACCTTACCGACATCAGATCGCGCAGTGATGCGAGCCGTCACAGTCTTAGAGGATTTCTGTTGACCTGCCGTCACAATCCGAGCACCAGACTGAAAGAACATGATAACACAGCTGCATTTAGGGGAAAAAAAGCATTTCTATGGATGTAACAAAGAGAGAAACCACCAGTAAATGTTAGCAGGAAAGGTTACCTATTTTCGATTAATCATATGTTCCATTCCTATGCTATCAACATCTTCAAACATTTCTGACTTCCCCAGACTTCTTAGTCCTTCATAGCCATTTTAAAATATAAAATGGTTCAGTGTGTGTGCTACACTAAATATGGTTCCCAGTTCCATATTTAGGGAACCATGTTTAGTTTCCTAAATATGGAACTGGAATAAACAGAGACTTGAAGAAAGCAAATAAAGGAAGAATGCAAGAATGACAGTAAAGAAAGAACGAAAACAGCACATGAAAGAAAAGAAAAGGAAGGAGGACAGAATAAAATAAGATGGAAAATTGAGGGAAGAATGTTAGGAAAATAAAGGAACAACAGGAGAAAAATGCAAAGAACGGCAAACAGAAGGATACAACATTTAGCCAAAGGGAATAAAGTCTGGAAATATAAATACTCTTATTTCACTTTTCCATACTTATCCAGACCTGGAAAAACACTGACATAAAATTTCATACTGTCCAGACTGAACTCTGATTCTACGCTGATGTGAATGTGGACTTCCCTAAAACCTTAGGTCCCTTTGACCACGATCATGTTTCCGGCACTAACCTGTTTGTAGGTGTTCGCGATGCCCGCTAATGGGAGAGAGCTGTGCAAAACTGTGGTGGAAGGAAGCATCTCTTCCTGGGAGGTGGAGACTCTGGGGCCAACCTATTGAAAATACAGAATATACTAATTGTTTGGGATCATAAAGAAAGAAAATGTCAAAGACCAACACAAACTAGTACAAAATTCCCTGTGTTTAGCTCCACTAGCTCTGAAACTTCCTCAATATTCCTGGTGGACAAAACCGTCCCGCAGCATGAGGCTGCCACCACCATGTGGTGAAAAAATCTAAACAGCTTTCCCAGAATGAGGGAATAAATAAGCTCCGTTAAAGGCTTTTTTATGAAAGAAAAATAGATATTTATACATCAGTACATGTTCTCTATACAGCATAAAGACATGGAGCATGGTGAGAAGGGAAAAAAAAAATCTAACATTGTGGTGATGGGTGAAGTGGATTTTTTCAAGCCAGCCAAACAGTTCAGTTTTGCTCTCACCATTTCAAATTTCTATTTGTAAAAAGAAAATTAAAAACACTCATTATTTTTCTTTCGTTCCACAATTGTCCATTGCTTTGTTTCAACATATTTCACACAACTGAAGTTTGTGACTGAAGTGTAAATGAATATTCGCGTGAAAATCTAGATAAAGGCAAACGTTTTGCACACTGGATAATCTAAGAACAAGAAAGAAAAGATAAATCAACTCACACAAACTTATAAAAGTGTAAACAAAATGAAACAAGGAAAAGAAAGCTGGTCCAGTACATTATCAGTCTCTCACCACATCATCAGCTTCCCTTTGCGTAGGTTCGAGGCGGTCAAAGTGGACTGGACTAAACCTTTTCGAGGTAGTGGGAAACGGCTGATGCTTAGGCAAAGTAGCTGATCCGCGCTCATCCTGGCCAGGCGAAGGATCTACAAGAAAAACAGAAGGTGACATTATCACTAAATAAATATATATATAAAACGTCAAACACCTGTGAAAGACTAATACAGCCTAATTACTCTATGTGCCGATTCAGTTGGCAAAAGTGGCACATTATTGACAAGTCTATGAAGAATCAGGACTGAGTATCACATTGGCAGCCTGCTCCGACAGTAAGATAACAGCAAGCAAAACTCATTGAAGCCGAGGTCAGATGGATGAGCGAAGGAACATGCTAGAACAAGCTGATAAGAATGAAATCCACCTCCAGCCGCTTCAGCAGAATGGATGCTTAATTTGGTGAATCCTGATATTTTTGTTACAGCATGGTGCTTCTGATAATCAGTTTTAAAACAAATGCAACTGAAGAACTTTTTTAATTTGAACTTTTGCTTTTTTTAAGTTGTAGAAGTTTAAATAAATTAAATATTGAAACTAAATTCAATAAACGCTAACTGGTTGATCAGGAGTAATGCCTGGAAAAAAGCGTCCTTCGTTCAACCATCACAAACACAAACATGTGGTTATCATACGTAAATGAGAGGTTTGATTTTTCAGTTGTTTTTCCTCGTGCGACGTTTTGCTACTTTGATAAAAAAAAAAAAAATCTACAAACCGGACCTGGCTGTGAATGTGCTGTTTCCAACGATCCGTGTTACTGATTAGAAATATGTCAGGTAAGGAAATTTTGCTACAAACCATGCGATTCCTGCGCGGGTAGCTGCTCTGTTCGCGTTTCAGTGGACTGGAACATGTTGAGAGCCTCCATGTTGAGGGCACAGACGCCCCTCATGAAGGCTTTCTTCATGGACTCCTCATAGCGCTCTCGCTCAAAGTGTAGCCTCTGAATCTCTGCCTCAGCCTTCTCGAGAACTTCAGATTGCTGTCGAAACAGATGGGCGAAGGCGGAAGGAAATCATAGGTTCTTACTTAATAAACCTGCTAACATTACCTGAACGTACTTTCGGTCAAAGTTGATGCTGGCAAAGACGGCAACAATGTAAACATAAATTTACATTTCCTCATGCTCCATTTCTCTTTCATTTAAGTCAGCTTTACAAAACTTTAACACTCCAAATACTTATACAATTTAAAATGCCGTAAGTTTTGTTCAAATGCTGAAATCAAACATATCAAACATATTTCTAATAAATGACTTCATCAATCTTAAGCTATAAATTTAAAGAAGACCTTGAATAAGATTGGTTAGCTTCATATGACAACATTTTGTATAGAACATTGAGACCAGCCATACATTTAGCTAAACAAAATCAGTCTTCTTTATTACTTTATTTACCTCTGCCAGCTTGGCCTCATATTCTTCAGACAGGTGGGAGCAGACCTCCTCAGCCCTGGAACGGCACGCTCTCTCCACCTTAGACTTCCAGCGTTTTTTGACCAGACTGTGCCAGCCCTGCCACACCTTCCTCTTCAGCTGCAAACTGTGGTGCTGCCGAGCCACCTGAACAGCATGAGCCTGCCAGCGGAGCACAGCCACATGAAATATTGACACGGCAATAATTGCAAGTTTCATTTCTTCTCAGGCGGCTTGGGAACATTTTCCTACGCTGCAATTTGTCTGGTATGATTTTGATGTAGAAAAATAGTACGGTTGTTCAGTGTAGATTAAGGATGTTTAAAGTTACAGTGTCATTGCTGAGTATATAGCCAGTGGAGAGGAAAAAAAATGTCCATAAAGATTTAGAGGCGGTAGTTACAGTGCCATGCAAACGTATCTCTTTTGCTTGAACTCTTTAGATCTTAGTATAACTGCAGACTCCGGTGAGTTTTACTAGGCTTTAATGTAGATAGGATGGAAATTGGAAAAGGGTTTTCAAATCACTTTAAATACACAAACAATGCAGTCTGCATTTGTGGTGAGTCCCCTTTACTCTAATACCTATAAATAAAATCTAGTTCAACTTATTGTTTTCTGAAGTTACTTGATTAGGAAATAGTCCTCCTACATCTAATTTAATGTCAGTAAACCGTTATTGACTGCTATGCAATATTTTCCTTCCACTCATATGTTTTGACAAATTCAATAAAATCTATAAAAACCATTGAAGTTTGCTGCGTTAATGAGGGAAAGAAAATGTTTTCGCAAAGCACTGAATGTAGCTTTGTAGAAAACGTTCTTTAACTATAATTTTGATTCAAATTCTCACCAGAGAATAAATAATATACTTCATCCTTTAAGATTGGTATCCACTAATATTTATTAGTTTTTAAAGATTTTTGTGTCACTAAAGTTTTTAATTAACTTTATCAGACAGTGAACGGTTAGAGAAAGAAGACATGCTGAAAGGGCAGCTGTGTATACAACTTTATCCACACAACAATTTAAGATAAATAATCTCTTCAATAACAGAAGGGTGTGTGTTTTGAGGGAATTTCTACAAGGAAAATCCCTTAAGTATCAAAGCAGGTAAGTTTCAAGCTCACAGCAACGCATACCTCTTCTTTAACCTCAGCATGCTGGATTCTCCAGTGTGTGAAGGTTTTCATCTTTTCCTGCTTCTCTTTCTGTCTCTCCAACACCTGGCTCAGACTCCTGATCACCTGCAAGAGGACGCGTCACACTACAAGCGTGCAAGTCTAAAATGTTCACGATACGTTCCTCATCGTCTTCATGAGGACCGTGCTAATCGGGTTAATGAATTAATGAAAAGAGTATGAAGGAAACGGAAGATTAAAAGATGATTGCTGCAGTTTGGAAAAATGTGTCAACCTCAAAAAAATCATCTTGGTGCAATAAATTGCCTCATTATTGAAGTGGAGTGTGTTTTGCTGTGTTCAGTCACGATCCATTTCTCACAAACCGTCACATAACGGAAGCCGATCAATACAAATACCTCATCCTTTCTCAGGTTGGACATCTCGTAGGTGCGCACCAGCCCTTTCATTGTCTCGAGCTCTGACTTCAGGCCAGCCATTTGGAATGCATGCTTTTCCCCCTCCTTCTTCATCTCCATCCTGTGCTGCTCCACGAAGGCATACTTCCACTTCTGGAGCTCGGTTAGCACGTTTGACTGAACAGGAAACAAAGGGCAGGATGTTAACAGAAGGTTTTCAGATTCCTTTATGGAGCCGAGGTTTGTTGAATAGACTGACGTACTGAATTCTCCTTTAACTTGAGGAATATTTTTTTTTTTTTTTTGCTCAACACAATAACAAACTCATGCTGCCTTTCTTGATAAATGCCAATAATGTGATTTCACCTAAACAAGGACAAGGACTTCAAACTTCGGTTTGAAGTGTGAAAATAAAATAACAATGTTTTACTTCTGGGCCATAAAAAGAGCCTTTCTAAAACCTGATTTAATGGATCACAAGATCAGAATAGAGCTGGTTCTCTGTGCCTTTTCTCAGCACTGATTAGCAGCTGATTGGTTGTCACATGCTCTCCATGAATGAGCTGTACAACAGCTAAGGAAAAGGGCAGTGTGAACACATCCACCTCATCTAAAGTACTTTCACCAGCAGACACTTGTATAGTTAAAAGGTCACCTTTTCATAGAAGAAAGGAGCTGTCACCCTTTTCTGGAAAGTGTCATTAAGACTCAGTCCCTTCATAAGCTAAGAGAGGGATGTTCGCTTTCATTTTCGCTTTTAGTAAAGATGTCATATTTGCTAAATATACATTACATACAATAATGTTTAAATATCTGGAGTTTTAAAATTGGTTATTTTGTCATGAATAGCCAAAATAAAAATAATAATAATAATAATAAAAAAATAAACCTGAAAATAGCTATTTATTTTTATATATTTTTTGATGGCTATAACAATGTCATCATTCTAAAAACAGAATTTGAAATGCATCATGAGACTTTTGAGGCAAATTTCCAATCTCCATTTTTTTGTAAACCTCTGAAACAGATTTCAGTAAATTTTTCTTTCAAAGCAGGAATCCACACATTTCTTGCCAAAATCCCCCAGAATGCTGTTCAGTTCTGGGTCTGAGATCAGTGAAATTATTAAACAATCCATCAAGTGCATCCTATTGATATTGATCGTGTGTCTATCGATCGATCCTGTTGATTTATTGTCCAACCCTGCCTCCCACACTAAACCTTTCACACCTGATTGCCAATGTTAGAATACATCACAAAATATTAGGCTAACGTTATAAAAGCAAAAAAAATGTTCAACTGTAAGGTTCATTCAAACTGAAAAACAGCTGATCCCTCACTGCATAAATTTGTGTTTATTGCTGAACATCTTCCAGGCCACAGTGAGAGTGGTTGTCACTTGAACCAAAGCAATTACAATTGAGCCATGTGTATCCCCTACTTAGTCACCCAACAAAATATTTTAGCTAAAGCAAACAGACTGATGGATTATGGAACCAAACTAACCTTGAGGTCGTTGCTCCACGTATCCAGAATATTTTCCATTTTGCTAAGATTCTCTTCAGAGATAAACTTCTCGGTAGAAGCAAAATCATGGGACTCCTGCTTGTCTGAAGACTTGGAGGCTCCCTGAAAATCCTCTGATGGCGGATCAGAGCGCACTGAATTCTTGCTTGACGACGGACGTACTGTCCTCTCAGCTGGAGGAAGAAATTACAGATACTGAGAATATGCATCTACAGACATGAAGAAAAACTGTAAGCAAATTGTCATCACAAAAAAAGAACCATAATATTTTATGTATTTTTTTTCTACAGCTTACCCTGAGAAGAGGCCTGTGACAATCTTATACTGATGATGGAGTGCCTCTCATCTGCTTCAGGATCTGGGAAATGGTTCACAACGGATCAAAATTTACTGTTCATTAAACACACACACACACACAAAATCTCTATTAAAACTATTTCATAGTGAAAGTTAATTCTAAAAACAGAAGACAGTTTAAGAACAGGATAAGTGACGGCAAGAGTGCTGAATAAGATGAGCACGGCTCTCTCTGTCCAAGAATGCATTTATGTCAATATCCTAATTAAATTTTGCAACAAGAAGCCAAAAAGCCTGCACTCTAAAGAACAGAGTGGGCAGAGTTCCAGGAGATCATTACTTATCAGCCTGTCTGCTCTCTGCATCGCCGTGCGTGGCTCAGTGAAAGTTAGAGCACTAAACCTTCAATGAGAGACGGTACTGGGGATGGGGCCTGATTGACTGTTTAAGAAGGGTTATTATACAGAAAGACTCAGAAAGTAATGTGAGACACCAATATCTATTCTGTTATGGTGAACTGCAAGCTGAAAATGCAGAGTGCATGAAAACATACTGTTGCCATAGGTTGAGATGGGAAACCCTTCTTGAAACCTAATCTTAGCTAAAGCTTAGCTTCTGCTACAGAAATTGAAGGAAAATGCATGTAGATGAACATTTTCCTCATACAGATCTTACCTTGTGGATGCTGTCCGCTTGGTTCATCTGTTCTGTGGGAACTTTGACCTTGACCAACAGAAAGCAGGGAATGTTTGGGGGTGACAACAGCATAGCGAAAGAGCTCCTCATACTCATCCTGTTCATTAAAACACACAAGCAAATATCCATGAGACGTATGGAGGACCAAATTATTTGCTGCACATAAGTCTGCTTATGTGCAGACTTATGTGCAGCAAGTCTGCACATGTCTGCTTATGTGCAGCAAATAAGCTGGGTGAAAAAGCAGCTTCTTGAACATGAAATCTGAACAAAAACTATGTGATCTAAAAATAGAAATCTTTTTGTTCATTCCAAATTGTGAAGAAAAACTATTTCTAACTTTTAAATAAATGTGCCTTAATTTTACAGTTGACAATGCCTGTTTTGAGATGCGACCATTCATACCAGTGTAAGGTTTCATGGGTGGTAGACAACAGAGTCCTATTTCAAACATGAGGCATGGTTTAAATAGAAATTCCTACTGTCCCACAAAGCATGCCTCTAGATTAGCTTGTAATTTCAGCTACAGCAAAGGATTCTTTGAATCAACCTGAAGCTCAGAAGACACAGAGCTGCCCCGGTCTGAGTCTTTGGGGAGAACGGGGCTGTCTTCATCCTCCTCTGATGACATCTAGGTAAGAATAAAGAATAATGACAATTTTAATACTTAGGAAAACATTACAAGTTACTGACTGGGGAAAATTGATCATAAATTTTATTTTTTTTTTCCACACCCATGTCATAATAACATGGGTGTGGTATTATTGTCTGATAACAAAGTAAAGGTCCTAACTTAATAAAAGTATTAAACTCCACTACATACAGTAACTGTAAAAATAAATCCCCAATTGTTTTATTCCAAGGCCAGATGAATTAAGACATAATCAAGACTCTATCTGGTTTCTAAGCAGCTTCTTGATGATACAGACTGTCACTGTCCCATGAAAAAAGAAGCCCAAAGCATCACTCCTCCACTACTGTGCATGACCGATTACTTAATAATTACTATGCCAAACAGATAACTGTGTTTTGGTCAATCATTTCTGACATGGCCTTATTTTTTCTGAAGTGACAGTGACCTGAAAACCATGCGATTCATGATATACAGACGCAACTCTCCAAAGCAAAGTCTTGTTGCTTGGCTTTGTACTTGAATCTCTTTCAAACAAACCAGGCACTATATACTTATGTTGTAAACTTGAACATTTAGCAAGCTAATAACGGCTTGTAGAGTCTAAGATTGTATTTCATTTTTCCAACGAGGACACTGTGAACTGATGCAGCGCCTTGTTTTTTGGGAATTTAATCTAGGTAGTCTGAAATTGGGGTGCATTTTCTAGAAAGCCCACTCATTAACAACATACGTTTCTAAGTTTTGAATGATGGACGCCATCCAGTTAAGAAATGAACCCTTATCCCATCCCGTTTTGACAGGTAGAAACAATTGCCTCTCTAAGATTAAAGCAGATTGGCAAATGTCAGTGGTTACACTTCCTGATCAACAGTTAAAGGGAGTGAATTTTATTACAATCTTCAGTTTGCGACTTTCTCTCCTAAGATCCTACGGTGTAGGGATCTACATGGTTTTTCGTAAGTAGCTTCAACACTTGTTTTTATCATTAAATCGTGACCGTGGACGTTTCTGTGTTTTGTGTAATTTGCTGAGAGGTCAAATAGCTAATGTAGATGTCTACAAAAAGACTAAATAACTTCCAATCAAGTGTTTTGACACAAAATCAAAAGTAACGTCAGCTGAAATATTCACTATCAGACCCAAGACGCCAAAACAAAAGGTACGTGGGTCATGAGATTTAAAGCAGATTTGTAGCTCAGATGAACAGGAAAATTAGCTAATGTTAAACATGCATAATTCGAAGCACAATTCTGTAGCTTCTACAAAACAAGTTTGGCTAATAATGCTATAACGTTTGGTCGGAAATCCCTTCTTGTTTCATTAAAGATTCAAGACAGAAAAAATAAACTCTACCGTAATCTCAAACGAGTCGTCAGTTGGAAAGTGCTTGCTTTGCCGTTTCAAATAAACAGACTCCCAAACAACAGCATCAGCGATTGGCTTGTGCTTCTACAACTCCCGCAATCCCTGCTCTGGTTGGTTGAATTATTTCCGTGGCAACCATAAGCGGAAGAACGCTAGCTTCTGCTACGTTTAAAGGGGACTTGTTCAGTTAACGTGAAGTGTTTACTAAAAATAGGTCCAGAATAAAGATTGTACTGTAGCACAATACTGGTACTGATTGTTAACAGCTGGCAGCAGTGCTTCGAGAGAGTATTCTTTACCTTTGAAATTCTTTTACAATTTGTCACACAATAGCCTCAAATACAAATGGATTTTTGGCAGATTTCATTTGATAGACCAAAACAATATAACTTAGAATTGTGAATGGGAAACAATATTACACACGGTTTTCCTTTCTTCCCCTTTTTTTCAAAATAAAAATCAGAAAAAAAAGTGGCATGTACTGCAAACCTATTTGTCAACACTTTTTTAATTCTGGTTGTTGTCAGGTTGTTGTCAGTCTTTTGGGGTGTGTCTCAGCAGGCTTTGCATAGCTGAAAGCTGCGGAGTCAACACGTAAGGTGCTACGTCTGGTAACAAACTAACACTGCAAATCAGCTTGAACGCACCATCTCCATGGTGATGGTGTCATCACGAGACCTGGGCAGAAGTTCGCCTTCCGGCAGGACAACCACAATTAACCTGTGATCAGAACTACTAAAACCAAAGTGTTAAAATAGGTTCACTCTAAGATATACTGCTCAAGTGAAAATCTGGTGCTTGAAAATTTATCTTCACAGTGTGCAGTGATAGCTTGTGACCACAAAAACATCCAGTCAGCCTAAGTTAAAGCTAATTTTGCAAATAATGGGCGAAAAGAAAATCAGTCCCTATAGAGGCACACTTTCAAGATTTGCAGCTGTGAATCACTTCAAATCACAAGGCAGTTCTAGTCTGGGTGAAACATGTATGCTTGCATAAAGTCTTTGATTATACTTTATTTTGTGAAATGCAGAGTCACATGACTATATGCTAAATAAATTGAACTTTGGAGTTCGAATGACTGGAAAAGGTTATAAATTTCAACTGAGAAAAAAAAATAAAATAAAAGGTAAACTGTACACAGTCCATTTCTGTTACAGTTGCAGAACATTTTATACACATTTTGTCTTGGGTTTGAAAATGAAGTGCTGAACAGTTTCAGAACACATGGAATAGGTCTTAATGGCCTGGCACTCCGGAGCTCTGACAGACTCCGGGGAGAGCAGACATATGGTCTCTCTCAGCTGTGGCAGTGCAGGAACAGGAGACGTTGGTCTCGGGCCTCCTCACCACCTGGTTGATGGTACTTTGCTGTCTGAGGATGCCCTGTCAGTACCGGTACAAAATGACCATAAAGAATAAGCAGAAACTTGCCTGATTCTGGTGAGGTTTGGCCTAAATCTAATACCCTGTTTAATAACCAGCATTGATGTTTTTTTGTAAGCAGCACCAGAGACGCACACACACACACATTTTACTTTGTACACATGTTGACAGCCGAAGCAGGCTTTAAACTGAAGGCATAACTGTGAGGATAATCCAAGCTGCTATGCAGGGAGTGCAGGTTTCCTGTTGAATGACAGGAAGCTGTAACCTCCAGGGATTACTTATTTCCATTTTATAGCAGACAACTCACACGTTTGGTGAAATTTTCATTTTGGGAAATTCTTTACACCTTTATGCAACGTGTCTGAGCTTTCTTTCGTATTTTCTTTTTTATATACATGACAATGGCAATTGTCTATATTTATGTTCCTTTGGATTAAGGTGAAAAGTGTTTTCCCTTTCCAAATCGTTTTCTATTTTTGCTTTTTTTTTTTGTCATACTTCAATGTGCAGCTCAAATAAAGATAACCAGAGTAAATGCAAAACACAGTTTTCAATTGATAATTAAATTTATTAAGGGGAGTATGCTATCCAAGCCAACTTGGCCCTGTGTGAATAAGTTATCAATCCCTTAAACCTGAATGCGCCATCCACCCTCGTCATGCATGGCATGGGTTTATGATGACGACTGGTAATATCTTCTGTACTGCTTCTGATGGCTTTTGGACCACTCTTCATAGCAGAATTTCTTTCCTTCAACTACATAAGAAGGTTTGCAAGCCTGAATATCTGGTGAAGGTCATGCTACAACATCTCAATGGAGTTTCATTCATTCAAACGAGGACTTGCTGGTTGGCTTCGGATCACTATCCTGTTGTATAAGTCTAGAGAACTTGAGCTCATTAGGATTAACAACTGATGACTGGACATTCTACAAAAGGATTTCCTTATAATGAAATATTAATTCATGGTAACAATCTGTTTTTCCATCAACTGTGATTGGTCGTCTTGTAGCTGAAAAGTACCACTACCATGTTTGGCTGCCGGGTTGTGAGTGTCTGAAAATGTTAGTTTTGTTAAAGAAGCAACAGAACTCATTATGTTTGTCCTGATCTTTTCTTCTTCTTCTCTTTCATGGGCAGAGACAAGTCTGGAGTAAATCACTTCATCACAGCATCGTTGTTCCCCCAGTCTCATCACCTAGTTGTCCATTATGGTTCCAATATCCAAACCTTTGTGTTTCTGTTATGAAACTTTACATGTGATTTGTTCCTGCTCAGCATCCCCAACAGAAATGTTTCTCTATTTGCTCCTTGATGTTAAGTCTTTCCTTGCAACAGTAAGCCAAGAAACCTCTGTGACCAAAGTACCATACTTGCCTGTCTACCCTCCAACAATAAGGCATATGTTCTTAGCCGCCACCTCCACTTCAGGAGCTACTGCCACCTGCCGACCTCCACACTGCAGCCCCTACTAACAAGATGACCTCATCTCCTGTGTATTAACCACCTGAGCAGTTCTAATCTTTCCTTCTTTTACTCCAGTGAGTCTGCTGAATGAATCCCTGGAGACTAAGATCCATACATTTATCATCTGTGTTTTTAATAAGCTGTTAAGCTTTTTTTCCTGTCTCATCTGTGAAGCGTGACACCTTCCAAAAGGTTTCACTTTTTAAAATTTTTTTTGTTTGCCAGTCTGCAGATGATTTTCCAAAAGTCTTGGAAATTACCAAGATGTGTTTTTTTTTTTTTTTTGTGGGAAGGGGTTGGCAGTCTGAGGTCTTTGTGTTTCTTTTGGTCAACAGTATTTTTTTGCTTTTTGGGTTACTCTACAGATGCCATTTTTTTTCCCAGTTTCTTTGTTGCTGTTGCATGATCAACATTAACATTAACAAATGTCTCCTGTAGTGCTTTAGATTTTGTCCTGGGTTCTTATGTTGGCCACTCCTGGAAAGGTTCTCCGCTATTCAGTGTCTTCTCCATTTGTGGATCAAATCTCTCACTGTGGCTTTCTAGAGTGGCTTTGTTATCATGACTTTGTTTCTTATCTGTGCTTACATTTTAGGATTCTTTCTCCATTACTTTTTGTGTTTTATTTTATTTATTTATTCTAAATCTATTGATCTCAGACATGTCCTCTTCAGGAGATTTCCTGATTATACAATTCTCTCTGTAATCAAACCTTGATATTGTTAGAGGAACCTAAATATGATTGATCACTGTCAATTCATATGTTAACAGCTTTCAGTTCACGCAACGCAAAACTATTTATCACATTTTGAACAATCAACATTTTGCTTATATTGTGTTTTACTTATATCAGTCTTTCTGAGATTATGAAGGGGATATTAAACAAGTGTGCAATTCATGTCTCCATAATTAAAAGAAAGGAATCAGCATTACTTATTAATTCCTTATCAATATATTATCAATAATATCAGTATTTAGACAAAGTAGAACATCCACTTGTTAAGTGCAAAGTAACAGCATACATCTGAATTGCATTTACTGACAGACGACAGAGAATGACTTCAATTAAAAGCTCAGACAGTAAACAAAACAATAATCGGGTACTTTAGATGATTGTCCGATTAAAGCTGGAATTACTGCCTCCAACCCCAGTTTAAAAATGTACCTCCCTACTAGAAAACAAAATGCATCTTGCTTGATTGAAATGATATTCAGCTCACATTCTTGTGTATAGACTGTTCAATTTGTTCCAGGACAGTAATCACAATCCATTTAGCTTTCCTCCCTCTGGTATTTAAGCTCAGCCAAGTATCCACGAAAAATAGACCAAAGAGGACCTTGAAAAATAGATGGAACAAATGTTTGCAGTAATGTAATGTTTTTACAGCGAGTCACATATGTGTTACTCTTTCTAATCTTTTCCCCCACAATTTGTCATGTTGCAATCATAAACATCAATGTTTCATTGGAAATTTTTTCAGTAGAGCTGTAGAAAGTAGGGAATGATTTAAAATGGAATGAAAATTGTGTGTATGTGCGTGTTTTTGTTACTAAATAAAACTAATAACTGTGCTGTTTATTTGTATTAAAGCCCCCTTTCTTGATCGAGCTCAGCTGAGCAAAAAGAGACGTAACTCACCTTCACAGCAAGACTACACATCAGATTTGTGTTTTATCCTTTTCAAATCAACTCACCTTTAATACTGTTGACTATAAGTTTTTCTATGAAGATCAGACTATACTATATATGACAAATTGTTTGAAAGGATCTAGAAGAGAACACTCATTCATTAAATGAACGTACGAATCTGTGAAGCTTTCTACATGTTGCATGAATAATTCCCACTACTGATCCCTGCAGCACCAGCTTCATTGAGAACATGAGAGAAACGTTGGAGAGGCATCTGTTTGCTGTGCTTCTTAATTCAAATAAACACCAGCTAATCTGGACACTGCAGAGCGTCTGGTTTGTTGAGACAGAAGCTCGGGCCGACCGGTGAGCTCTCTGTGTTTAACGTCGGCTACTCCAGCTGATCCCCGTATCTCGTTTCATCAATTTCGTTCGCATGTAACAAAAGAAATATTCTGCCTTGTTGCATCTGATCTGTTGTTTGATGCAGTATAAAATGATTCCAGACTACACAGAGCAGAGCTTAACAGCTCTGATAAGTTTTATGCAAACATCATCAAAGGACATTTGTGTCACTGGCAGAAAAGAAGTGATGGATTAGACTGTCCTAAGGGGGAAGTCCTGCTCCATCAACAAGTAACGAAAACTAATATGAAAACAGCAAGCAGGGGCAAATAACTCCACAACACGTTCTGGTTCCACTGTCTTGCAGAGGAGTCATTATTGTCTCATATCTGAGAAAAATGGGTTGACGATGTCACGATTGATGACAGCCCATTAGTTGTTGTCCTGAAGAGTTATGGCAGTCTGTGATCGCGTCTTACTGAAAATCGATCACAGGCAGAAGCAGCGCTACATCCAGTTTGTGATCAGTTTCACGCATGGAGAGCAAGTAATAACAGAGACAACAAGGACTGGAATTTGCTTCACAAGAAATACAATGGAAAAAAGCATATTTTTCTAACCCTCTATGGCACATGTGTCAAACTCAAGGCCCGGGGGCCAAATCCGGCCCGCCGTAGCTTTTTATGTGGCCCTCCACAGACTAGACTAAACACTAAGTGTGATTAAATATTATATTATCAATCATATCAATGCAGTTTTTATCTGTTTACTGCCAATTTATATCAATCAATCCCTCCAGTTTCTTGAGAATTTAGTTGATGTTTGATTATAGTCCATGATTTATACAGCCAGTAAATAAACAGTCGCATTTATTATTAGTTCCTGAAGGAACTGAAAAGATCTTCAATAATATTACGTAATTTTAAGAGTTTATTGACATATTAACAGTTTGTGAACAGGTTTTATCAACACATTCTGGCACAACCAGCCCTTTAAGAGCCTTCATGATCTTGATTTGGCCCAAAACGAAAATGAGTTTGACACACCTGCTCTATGGCATGACTTTTTATTTTTTAGGGGAAAAATATTTTCCTGCATTCTTCGGCAGCTCACTGGTCCTTAATTACATATCAATCATAAAATCAGACCCTGATGCCTCCTGGAACCAGATTTGGGTTTGTTGCCTCAGGGCAACGTTGAGCTACAAGGGGTCTAAAACACCAAGGTTTTCTACAGTGATTATGAGAAATGAAATACAAATCAATCAAAAATGATATTCATAAAAAAAAAAAAAAAAACCTTTTTGCTGACAAATGAATCAGACATGGTTTCAACTCACCAAATATAACATAAACAACTAACTTTCATCAATGCTACATTTAAGGAAATTTCTAAAATGAGCATTTGTGTGTTTGTATGTTTGGTGGAGTTAGAATCACTGAGGATGTTACTGTCAGTCTTTTTCCCTGTTATATGTAAAACATGAGGAAGGAATTGCTTGTTGATGCTTGTTGAGTGTACATCATATTTCTGGTACTTGATTTTGACATACCTGTGAATCACCATCTGTTTATCTGATTATCTATGGGCTGTGACAACCAGATTCACACTGTAGTTAGGGCTGCAGGTTCTTTTTTGTTTTTGAGAGTTTGTAGTTCTGATTCCTTGGTAGAATTTAAGCCAAACAAAGGACAACATTTCCACCAGCACCCATATCTGGTAGATCTGGTGGTGGTCCGTTGCCCTACAGCCTCAGTAGAAGTGTGACCAATGACCCAAGTCGAACTGGTTGTGCTTACATTTGCATAAAATTACTTGTTATTTTTATTTTTTATTTTTTATTTTTATGTGCCGGACATGTGACCCCTCAGTTCAGGCATAAGGAACAGAAATTATTTGTAGCAAGAATCCAGATTCTGCAATCAATTTGATCATTTTGCTTTGAAAGTTTGAATGTCCTGCACTTTTCACCAGATCTTCATCAGCTATGGTTCAAACATGTCAGAAGAGTGTTTTCATTGTAATACTGGAAATCCTTTCAGCATCTCTTTTGTGTGTGTGCTTGCTGTAGTGACCAGGATAAGAGAGAGATCAGTCTCTTTCATGTGCTGTGTTCTGCCTCTTTACTTGTGTGCATGCGTGTGTTTTCGCGTGTGTGCGCGGGTGTGTGTGTGTGTGACAGTCATCCTACTGTCCTGTACATTAAGCTAAGTGCTCCCCACTGCTCCTGCAGAAGTAAATGGAGTCTCATAGCTTGAGGGGGATGTGTTTTACAACAGAAACAATCAGAACAAATAATGGTACAGTCCTAAATGCCAAGTCACTACTTCCTGGTTCAAATTCAGGTAAATAGCTGCACTTTTCTTTTTATCCATGCATATTTAAGCTTTAGTTTTTCCCGTTTATACAATGTTTCTTTATTATCCTGTGATGTTTGAAGTGAAAACGATGCACGCGTAATATCACTCTCCTATCTTGGTGTTCACACTAGAAATAGCCCGACCAGATACACGGTCATTTTTGCAGTGGACAGCACAGCAGAATGTGTTGGTGTACCTTCAAGCCTTCAGTGATATGAAAACTGTAGCGCTGGATGTCCTGGTGCTTGCATCAGTTGGCTATTCCCCTCATTTCCCTTCCTCTATTCTCTCGGGGAATCAGTCTTTGGTTTCAAGACCGGGTTTAAAGGGAGCCACTGTTTCACACTTCAGCTAAAGAGTCAGTTCATATGCTGAGAATGCAATAATGTATGAAATAGTTGTAAAAAAAAAAAAAAAGACAGATTGTATAATCTCTGTTATGTGATATTCAGTAGTTTTACTCTCGCTGGCCCAGCTGAGAATAGTGTATGATGGCATCTTGTGGGAACTTTATCTATGAATGAGGTTAGAGAATGTAAATTTTTTTTTTTTTTTTTTTAACGTGATCAGATTCCCGAAGCAAAGCCTGGAGCCAAAAACATGTTTTGGCTTAATTTGAAAGAACAATAGCTATAAATGTTAATATTGGCCTTATGAATTGTTAATAACGATAAAGTAGGCAATCAATTTCAGTTATGCAAAAGTTGAGGATGCTTCTCAAATGAGTAAAATTTTTCTCAAATTGTTCAACATTTTTCTTCAGTCCCAGGAGATGATAGAGGAAATTATTCACATTCCACAGCTAATTTTGTAATTACAGATTCTGGAGTTGCAGGAGGGGAGGGTTGATTTGTGATCCAAATGCTCAGCTGGAGTCTGCAGCTCCAAGGAGGAGCTGCGTGGAAATAGATGGCGTTTGGTGACAGCAAATGTTTTATGCAGTCAAACATCCATGAAAGAATCAAAGCAACACTACATGTATATTTTTGATGAGGGAATAACTTTATAACGTCATATGAAGCTGGAAAAAAATTCTATTTTGCATCATCATGATGAACATTATATTATTGCTTTTATTTCAAATGGTTTATGTATTCAGCGTTTTTTTTTTTTGTTTTTTTATTTTGTCTTGACATATTTATGATCTTTTTAGACAAACAACTAAATATTTTCTCCTATAAATCAAGTCTAGTGAACGTTTATGGTGTGTTTATCTACAATTAGGGAAAATGCTTAAAAAACATGCTCTTTTCAGAATGGTATACAGGACATATTTAATCGTGCACCTGGATTTTGAGAGAAGTGCTGACAGTAATGAATTATACATAAAAGCTTTTAATTGAGACCCAAAACTGAACCACTCAGCTGCTAAAGCGCTCAGGTGTTGATCTGTCAGCGCTGCGGTCGGTGGCAGAAATAAATATACATGCAACGTGCAGCTTCAGAGATGCTTTTAAGGTGCAAAGTTGACCTTCCAAATAGTGTTTTTTTTTTACCATGAATGATTAAGGCTGATCCAGAAAATCACAAAAGAGAGGAAAAAAGCAAAAATATATATGCGATTGAAAGAATTGCACGGAATTTGCAAAATAACCCTGTCCTTATAGTGAGGTCAGCTTCCCCCTCAGTCAAGTCAGTATTTGCTCAAAATATTAATAAATTTTTTTTTTGATCTGCAGCTAATAAACAACAGAGGTCAGCTATATCCTATTAATTCTGAAACAAACAAACAAACAAACAAAAAAATCCACATTGCATGCCACTGCCGCTACCGTGCTTCACTAAAGATGCCGTTGAGACTTGCAATAAATGTTCCACCACAAAACGCACATTTGCTCCTATTAGCCCAAAACACACTGAGCAGGAGTTGAACGAGTCAGAGAACCGGCAGCAGCTCTTCCTGCTTTCCCAAAATGACACATTTCCCTCTCTGTTCAGCATTCAGCTTTTCACGTCAGTCTCCTAACGAGATTGTTCCATCAGACGGAATTACCCGCATCACTCAATGAAATGCAATTATTGATTACACTGCCCCCTCTCTCTGGCTCTCCTGCAACCACACTCCCTCACTCATCTCCCGAAGTGCTGCATGCAGCCAGAGAGGACTGCATCGGAGGGGGAAGAAGAGAAAGAAAAAAGAAAAAAGAAAAGAAAAGAAAAGCCTGTCGTGCGCTGGCAGTTTCCTCCGATCCTGATCCTCATCGGGCGGGATAAAAAAAAAAAACAAACAAAAAATAAAAAATATCCCAGAAAGATCCTCACTATCTACCATGAAGGGATGACGGATTGTGCTGCAATGGGTTACTTTCGGCTCAGTCCACTCTTCACGCCATAAAGACGGTAGGAAAAGAGTTTTTTTGTTGTAAAGCTGCTGAACGTGTCTGGAGAGCATGAGTTAGTGTTTTTTTTTTTGCGTGCCGCACTGTTTGCACTTTTTCAGCCTCATTTCCAAACATAGCAGATGTTGGGATAAGTTTTTTTTTCATTGCAATTTATTAGAAGTTGGTTTGCTTCCTGTATTTTTGTTTTAAATCTCCCTAAAGCTTAGACTACTGCAAAGAAACAAACAAACAAACAAACAAACAAACAAAAAAGCTGACAAAATGACCAAGTACATAAAATACGCGTTGCAGAAACCGGTGTGTTTTTGTGCTGACGCTGCCGAGTTGCACGTATTTCTTTCTCATCTCGCTCTATCATGACCGGGTTGTGTGGTTTGTGACAAGCGGCCCCGCTGTGCTGCTGTAAGTCTTGTTCGTGGAGCGGAGCTGGTTCTGCTGCGGATCGTTCACGCTTTTGTGCCGTGAAGCCGCCCGCCCCGAGGCGGTTAAAGCACTCTGCACCGCCGCCGAAAAAAGGAGGAAGAGAGGATGCGAGAGCAGGCAACCGAGCCATCCCCGAATTGCACCTCGAGACGCAGCGAGCGATTGACAGGCGCACAGCCGGTGAACTGGAAATCTGTGGCAAAGTGCTTTGCTTGCCCCGCCGCGGCCGCCCTGCCGGGTTAACACTGATGAGAGCACGCGAAGAAGAGGAAAACAAAGTTTGGGTAAAGTGACTGAAAGCTGCTGAGTGCATTGTTTATTCCTGCTTAAAATTCATTAAAGTTTTTTTTCTTTTTCGTTTTTTTTTCTTTTCTCTGTTTTGTTACTCTGGTGGTTTAATGTGGACAGTATGGGCGTCCACTCCAGGGTGTCATCCCTTCTGAAGGGCAAAAGGAAGCAAAAAAAAAAAATAAGAGAGGAAAGTTTTAGTCAGTTTAAGTATTTTTTTTGATCAACTGTGTGGAGATTCAGTGTTTACCAATCTGTGCTACTCATATGGTAAGCTTGGTGAGGATGGATGGTCTTACACCTGAGCCGCCTAATGAAGCTGAAGATGGAATCTGATTCACACTTCTGTCCTTCTGTCCTGCACGTCACCATTGCAAGCAGTTGTGTTGCACATTCTTACTCTGTCTAAAGAAAAGGTACTATTTCACCTTTTTATTGTTTTTCTTGAAAACATCTCGAAAGAGCTATAAAACGTTCATTCTGTTTGTGGAAAAAAAAAATCGTTCAAAGTTGTTTAGTTCAGTTGTTATTCACATTCATTGAGGCATTCATTGTTACAAGGCAAGACAAGTGATGAACTATTGATTTGTAATGTAACAACAGTATCTCAAAGTCTTTTCTCTGAGCCACTGAGTTCCAAGTGTCAGGCCTGCAGGACTTGGGGGGGGGGGGATGTGCTCCATCTTCTTGGTTTTATTGAGAACTTGAGCAGCAGCGCTCTGGATCAACTGTCCTTTCAGGCATTGTTAGGTATTCAACTAAAAATTGCATCCAGTGGTAACTAAGACAGAAGTGGACCATATTATAAATAAGAATAGTTTTCAGTGCTAACTTGCCAGCAAGCTTAGCTGCTGAGTCATGACTGAGTCATTACTAATAATCTTAATCTTAACTGTGGTTAAGTTAAAAAAAAGAAACTATTTCAGTAATTTCTTTTGCCTTAACCACAAACCAGTTTTGCAACATCCACGACGAACCAGATGTTAAGAAAAGACGTGGTCGTTAGGAACGACATTGTTGTCGCGAGGACAACAGAGATGTGTTAGGAATGAGAGGATCATCTGCATCCATGATAGTTGTTTGCACGAATTAATGGCTGCTGCCATGAAACTGTGTCCTTAAGCTTTTTTAGCGTCGATCTATCTGAGCTTGAAGGTTGTAAATGTGTATTTCGGAAGATGCTCTGGTTTGATTTTAGATACATACTGTTATCTTGTTGTTTATAGACTTTCAGTTGTGCAGATGCTTTCTTTCCACTTCCATTTGATTAATAAGATACAGTTAAAATTGTGTCTTTGAAAAAACTTTATGTAAAAAGTTGAACGATTAGAAATGTTTCATTTATCAGTTTGAGTTGCCAATTTAAAAATGAATTTGTATTGAACTTATTTTCTTAATTAAGTACATTTTATGAATTATATTCTACATCAGTTAAATGAATAACACATCAGTGACAGAGAAGGTTACACTTATATTTTCCTTTATGTTTTGCGATTTAAATTCTTTTTTTTTTTTTAAGTTTTAGTTTGGATCAGAAGATTTCATAATGCCTCAACCTTCTGCTGAAGTGACAGAAAATAGGTTTAATATTAACATTTTTTGCTTTAGAAAGACAACTGTCAGCCTGTTCTGGGCCTCCACATATTTTATACGATGTAGCAAAGCTTAAAATCATTTGAGCTTCTGAAGTCGCTTACATAATTTGTGGCAGAGTCCAGGGATGATATAACTCCTACGAAAACACCCAGCGTTGAACTTTTCTTTATTTTCCACGACCGCCCTCTCTTCTTTCTCTCTAGAGTTGGTAATAGCATCAGTGTTTGATGAAATCTCCTGACCGAAGACGTCCCAGGCTGCCTCCGCTTTCCAGATGAGGCCACAGGCTTTCTGTGTCAATGGGATCATGTGCGGTTCTATTAGAAACGGACCTGCTTTTTGTGATGCTGATAGAAGGAACCGCGCTGAGCGGACCTCAACGCGCTCGCTCGTCTCTGAAAGCAGCAGGATAGGTCGGATCTTATTGAGGTTGCAAGAATTCCTGTTAACTGAGGGACACTAACTAAAGTAATTCATTATTCCATCAGAGAGAAATAGTTGTAACATGTAAGGAAAACAAGGACTTTGCTTATAGAAAACCATTGATTATTTATTTTGTATTTCTTCTTCTCTATTTTGAACTCCTATTGTTCCGTCACTTTTGACAAATCTCTACAGAGAAACTGTCCAATAGATCAATTTCATGAAACACATAAAGGCTCTCTGTATAAAGTGTAACCTTAATTTCTTCCTGGATGAAGACAATTGGGCATGCAGCTCTGAACCTCCAACATCTAAATCTTTCATCTTCTCTCAATGGCCACGTAACTCTCAATGTAAAGTTTCTTTAAAATGCATTTCTTCATCTAGCTCACTTAGCCTTACTATAAAATAAAATGATCATAACATCCATTCAGCCCTGACAATGAACCTGCGGAAAAGGAAAATAAAAGATAGAGAGCTACAGACTGTAGTTTGAGAAAACAGAAAATAAAAATGGCAGTGTCGGGGTCACAGAAGTTGATTGTGATTGCTCAGGCTGTCTGAGATGTCGGGGTCTCGTCAGCTGCGGTCAGGTGAGGGCGGGTCGCCTGCGTGCTCGCGGGTGTCCTCAGAGCTTCATCACGGCTGACAGCACGTTTCACCGTACACTCCGTTGATTCTCTGAAAGACAGGGTTCACCGAGATCCACCACATGCCGCGTTTATTAGGCTAAAATTGTCCGTCTTGCCTTAACAGTAAAGCAACAGATCATTCCAGTTCAGTGACACTGCCGAACTTTGACACGTGCAATTACGGAGTTGTGAGAATTTGGTTTGTTTTCCTGAACAAGCTTCACTATTTAGATAGGAGGGAACAACGCTTCCCCCAACAAACCTAAAATGTATCCATCAGAACATTTTTGACTGCTTAAGGAAGGGGAAAAAAACTAACAGTATGCATCTATTTGGAACGATTAGGAGTGAGTTTGTTTTTGAGAAAATAAATTAGATTGCAAAAACAGCTGCAATAGTTAACATTGAAGGCCAGCCTCAACGCAGACATCATCAGCCTTTGAGCAAAGGGGGTAGTCGTTACTACAAAACCCTTCCTTTGAGCCAAAAGAGATTAGCAAAGTCACCTTGAATAAGCAATGTCCTTTTGCCCAGTAAAATTGCATTATGGAAGCTGGAGACGGTCCTGTGATTTGTGTCCTCCTGACAGGGCTTCAGTGTTCATTAGCAAGGAGCTCTTAGACTCACTGGAACCACAGACACTGGGCAGCTCTGAGCATCCGCCCCCCCCCCTCACATAATTATGCAGCTTACCTTATGAAATGTTTTTGTCAAAAATAGATTTTTTTTTAATGTACTAGAGTCTTTGATACGTTTACAATGGGGAAAGGCTTTTTTAGTTTTTAATGTTAAATGTTTGGTTGTCATTACTCTGATCTTTAGTTCCCAGTCTGAAGTCTAAAGTTCAGAAGGAGAACTCTGTTCATTCATGATGCTTAAATGAATTTGCAGATGGATGTAATTGCTTTATATTTTCTTTGTCCACAAAATATTTGGTATATTTTCAGTAACAAACGAGATCCATGTAACTCTTCAAATACCCTGATGGTATTTAGACACGTTTAATGAGTTCCTTTTGATCAAAAGCTGCTAGATGGTTTCGATCGTATCTACCATAAAAAACTGTGGTTGATAAAATAAAAGTATTTTGACTTATTTATTTTTTATTTTAAGAAGCTTTTGTTTTGTCAGCAAATTTATAGCCTTATAAATTTTAAAAAGTGTCAATCTGCATCATCTGCCTCTTCTGACTTCCCACATCTGTTCGTTCCTGTTCAGCGCTGTTCTGCCACAAATGGCCACAAGGCATTTCGGACAGACCTGGCCTTTTTATATTTCACATGATCAACACATGCAGAGAGAAGTTTTCTGTGGGATTTATGTAAGATAGCCATGAAAGAATATAGATTTGTTATCAGGTGGACTCTGTGCAGATTAGGCCCTGTGTTTTAAATCAATATCTAACCGAAAGACCCTGTGACGATGTATTTCAGCTTTCTGATAGAAGCCACCATATTTTTTTCATACGGTGGTTTTTCAGATGACATGCCATGTACTCATTACTGGTCTGCATGCAGATAGTGTTTAATAGTTGTTATTAAGACTTTCTGACACCTAGATGCCTATCAATAGTGAAGAGTGCTAAGCTTCAATAAATAAATGACTTAGTTTACAGGTGAAATTATTTAATGTTGCGATTAGAACAGGAACATGAAATGATTTATTAAATCATGAAATAATTACACCCAACCTTTAAAATAAAATCAAAACATTCAACTGAGGCACATATGATTAATTCTGTATTTATTTCTAGTTTAAAAAGAAATAATGGTACATTTAAATAATTATTTAGTAAGTTATTTATTAATTGTAATTTGGCACTTGTCTCTCTCCATAGTTTCAACTTTTTTCTGCTGCATCCTGCATCCTTGCTAACTGTGTAGTTACAAGAAAAATATGGTTCTTCGTCCAGATTAGTGTCCACTGGCTAAAAGCAACATTCCTCTGTCTCAAGTCATACTTGCACATTTATAAAACAGAACATAGTTTAATTATTTGATGTTTAATTAAATGCTTCAGGCTAGCAAAGTCTGTAGGAAATAACAATGTCTTAATGTGGTATTTCCTCATTCCTGTTGATTCAACGTTCCCATTGAAATTTTGAAATTTTCTGAAGTCATTTAGTGTGAGTACATGACACTGCAATAATGTTTTATTATTATTATCATTTTCATTTATGGTTGAGCGCTACACAGATGAAATAAATACATCACGCTTTGCCATGACTGTGAATTAGTGTAGAATGTTGCTATATGGGCCTTTAGCAAATATGCACGACGTACATATTAAGTCATTTGACAATAACATTATACAGTCACAGCGATAAGCGCACAGATTCGTGCCTGTGCCCCATTAATTGAATTTCATACTGATCCTTGCTTATTAGATTCCTTTTCACAGACCCGATTGTGAGTCAGCAGATTCAAGCATTTCAGCTTGAAATAATCACCGCCTCAGAACCAATGCCAGCTCATGAAATATAGAAGAAGGAGAGACTCTCTGGAAATTGAATTTTTATTTAAATAAAAACTGAGCTTTACAAAAAAAAAAAAAAAAAAAAAAGAAAAAGTGATGCTGTCTCACATCAATTCAAATGATTAAAAGGCCTGGGAGAAGAGTGTGAGGATGATTAAACAGGTTATGAGCCGTCAGTGGGAAGTCGTCTTTTATCAGAGGATGATTATGGATGTGGTGGTATCTATTAATAATCTCACTAGATCTGACTTTCTTTCTCTTTTGTCTCCAATCTGTCCTTCCCTGTTCTCTTCTTGTACTTATTCGTCTGTTATTTATCTTTCCCCTGTGTCTTTTAGCCCAGCTGATGACGGAGATTGCCAGAGACTTCGAGGGTTATCTCCTGTTGTGACTCAAGAGTGCAGCATCTCTAGATCCTCTGATAGCCGCAAATCTCCATCGTTCTGCATTCAGCCCTCCAACCTACCAGAAAAGGTCAACATTTAGAGCCACTATGGAGGACACGTACAATAACAGGACTTCTCTGGCTAAGGGAGCCAAGGTTATGGTCAAGGAGGCCAAGCGGCACACAGCAAAGAAAGTCAACAAGGTGGTCGACCGCGCCGCGGACGAGTACTCATCTCATCGCAACTACACGCGATTCCAGGACGAGGAGGACGAAGACGAGGATTTCTACCGCAACCAGAAAGGACACGAAGGAGAGGGTTACCGTGACAATGAGGAAGGCTCCAGCGATGCCACCGAGGGCCATGATGATGAGGATGAGATCTATGAGGGGGAGTACCAGGGGATCCCCTCAGCTGGAGACAAGAAGCATAAGGAAGGACAGGTGGCGCTGGGACCGCCGATGTCAGACCGCAGTGAGCTGGAGCAGGAGAGGGAGGCAGATGAAGAGGAGCTGGCCCAGCAGTATGAGCTGATCATGCAGGAGTGTGGCCATGGGAGCTTCCAGTGGCAGCTGTTCTTTGTACTGGGACTGGCGCTCATGTCAGATGGTGTGGAAGTGTTTGTGGTGGGATTTGTCCTGCCCAGTGCAGAGACAGACATGTGTGTCCCAAACTCCAGCTCAGGGTGGCTAGGTAAGATCCCAATTGGTGTTTAGATTTTGCTGTTGGTATAGTCTACTGATATCATCCAGGAAGGCAGGCAAATTATGTACACTGTTATGGCACAAAATTTTTTTTTCACATTTTATCACCTTACAATCACAAAGAGCAATGTATATTATTTGAATTTTATATTAGACCAACGCAAATTAGTGCTTACTTGTGACCTGAAAGGAAAATAGGTTATTAAATCAAAATGTGAAATGTTTGATTTGCATTTGAGGTGCCAAATGACACTGCACCTGACGAGGAGGGATTTCTTTTTTTTTAATCAGCATGATCAGGGAAGTTGCTAAGAGTTGATTTTAAGATCGATAGTACTGAATACAGAGCCTTTTTGAGGCCACAAACCTTCCAGTAGGACACAAAACCCAACGCAAACAGTCAGGACTGCAAAACATTGGTGAGATCAACGTGTCAGAATAACCCTGTCAAAATCAGTTTAAACTAAATTGAAACTAAATTGAAACTAAATTGAAAGTCTGTGCAAATGTAAAAAGCAACAAGCAATCTGACTGAGCTTCAGTGTATGGCAAAGGAAAAGGGGAAAAACTTCACGTTCTTGACATGTAAAGCTGGTTGAACCAAAATATCTGTTTGAACGATGTGTGTGCCCAGTTGATTTTTCTCTTCTTTTTTGGGAGGGATTTATTGTAATCCATAGGGGGGCCCAGGAAATCTTTGGGAGCCACTGCCCTATACAGCTAGCATGATTATGAATCAGGTAAATGTGTTGCATTGATCCGCACTGTTGCTGAAGCTCACAGGACAACATGCACCTGACTGAAAAGCAAGATCAGTGCAGGTTAAATGTCAACCCAGCTGAAGACTGGCTAGAATCCTTAATGTCGTGTTGGAAGCGTTTCAGTCCAGTGGTCTCTGTGTGTTTTGTGTGTATGGGTTTGTGTGTCTGTGCAGCTTAAGAGACAAGCTGGTATTCCCTGTGTACTCTGTGAGTTGAAGTGGCGTTTCAGCGGTCCCAGTAGCTGCAGGTGTATAATCCATCACTGCAGAGCTGTTTACAGCGTTTGACTTGCTGTGTCAGAACCAGAGTAGAGAGAACATTAAATCGGACTTACAGCCCTTAGATACTCACCGTTACGGCAAGGCATGACAATGCAAAACACCTGATGCAGACAGAGTCATGGAAATGTTGAAAACCTGAGTTACAATCAGGAAATGTATCAAAGACGGGCATCCATACGCATATTTATTTTTATTACTACCTTTTTTCCCCCCCCCTTTAAGTCAGTTTAAAGAATTTGAGCACAATTTGTTTTAGTGTTCCAAAAGAGAAACAGAACAAACAGACATGTTTTGGATTGAAGTGACACAACGTATCTGTGCAGAAACTTTATATTTTAAAAAGCGCCTTTTGAAGTATCACTGTATATTCAATTCTCGTAGCCTAGATAAACCTTGTTGATATTCGTATTTTCTGCCGCCCCTTGTTTGTACCTCCCTCCTTTATCCCCTGTCATCCTCCATTCAGTGTGCCTCTCTTTTCATCTGCTGTTCTCTCCCATCCTTCTCATCTTTTTTCCTCTGATTGCCCCCTCGGCCCCTCCTCCAGTGATGATCACAGTAGGTCTGTGTGCGTGTGTGTATACTCACATGATTGCTGTGACCTTGTTGCTACCCACTTTATGGCTAGTTTGTTGTGCAACTACAGTGCAGTTTAATCTGCTTTATATTTTGTGAGAGTTTTAAACATTGACATGGACAGCTAGTTATCGTCTCTGTCTGAGGGTGAATATACAAAATGAACAGATTTAAATGTTTCATCAAGTGGAAACACAAACCAAGCTAAATAGTCCTTCCAACAGTAGGTATAGGAGAGATAGTTCTCACCATCTCAAAGTTTGTTTTAGCAGCAGCATTACATGCTCCGAGTACCGTTTAGCAGATTTAACATTTTGTTTTTGACACTGTATGGAAAACAACAATAAAAAAGATGGAAGCAGTGTGAAATAAGCTAAAAAAAAAAAAAAGCAGTTCTTTTGTTTGATGCATTGCAAGTCTTTTCATCCACCATATCGGTTTTAGATTTTCCATGATTTTATTGAAGTGGAAGTATTGATTATATAATAGAAAAAAAAAAAAAGCAGTTTCTGTAGTGTTTGTTGCTCGGTGACTGAGGGCAGTCTGGACATTACGCTGACATGGAGCGACGGTATAAAAATACACAGGCAGAGAACCTGGTGGTCAATAGACAAAGCACAACAGATAAGTCTGACACAATGTAAAAACAAATAAGTAAATAAATATTATGTTGCATTTGGGTTTTTTATATTCTTTTAATTTAAGATCAACCTTTAACTCTGGAATAATATTCAATATAAATTGCATACCAAAGGCATTCACCTCTTTGAACTCTTTCACATTTTGTTATGTTACAATCACAAATGCATTTTATTGGGACTTTACTGCAAAATGTTGCCTAAATCAGAGGATAAATTAAAAAGCTGAATGTCTCTCAGAATTATATAGTTTATATTTCTGGCATGGAAAAGGAGGCAGACAAAAAGCTGAAGAAAGCTACAGGAAATCCTGATGAGTGCTCTCAAATATAAGCATTACAAAAAAAAAAATGTTCTTTCTCATATCATAATTGTCTTTTTTTTTTTTTAATCTTTTTTTAAGAACGACAATAGACGTGTTCCTAATAATACAAACATTTCTTGGGTTTTGCTGTCCAGCCTTTATTTCTGAATAACCTGGATTCATAAGCGTTTCCAACATTTACTGTGACAGATGGAAATAAGGAAGTGGAATACCATGTGTTGGAGAGCGGGAGCGTGTCTGCGTGTAGAGTTAGCTGTGAAGGTAATTGACCCATGCAAGTTAACCGCAGGCAAAAAAGATTTTCCTCTGCTCACCAAAACATTAATGCATTTTAAAATAAATTAGTGACTGAAAGGCGAATTATTTTTTTTATTTTCTGGACAAAAGCACGACAAAAATATTGAGAAATTTACGTTTTGAAATGCTATGATTGATTCTTTCTGCACTAGTGTCGACCATAAAACAGTCACGCAAGCACAAGGACTGAGCTACAATAAAAGGGATAATTCACAAAAGCCTCTGCCGTTGACTCAGAATGCACGATGGCATGGCAGGTTTGCAGGGGGTGGATGCTGTAAATACCATAAGTAAGAATTATGGATGAGGAAAGGCATAGAAGGGAACAAGAACCATACGCAGTGCAACACGTGAAAAAACAGGGAAGGGATGTAACTGGAGAGAGCTACGAAGAGGAGAGATTACCAAGTCAGGAAGGAATAATGGGGTAGGAGGTGTAGGTGGACTGAAGCGATGACACGGAGACTGATAGTATGTAGTACACCAAAACAGTGAGGGAGAGGCTCAGCTATTATCTTTGACACAACAGACAAAGGGATTGCATCCCCCTATCATTACTTATTTCTTCTTGTAGGCCGACTTTTTCCTCCTGAGACTCCCCTCGTCTCATTTAGTTTCCTAAACTTGACTGTTTCTATTTCTTTTCATGTTTGTCTCGTGTCACTTTTTGTGCTCTAACTTCTCTCTTTGGCTCCATTGCAACAGCACTCGTACTGTTTTTCACTTTTCGTCCCAGTGGGAAAGCATGCTGGTTGAATGTGTGGAGCTGTGTGGCCCTGGTGCAGCTGAGCATGGCTAAACTGCAGTAAGATCCCAACATCGCTGCAGAGATTAGGCTGCTTGAATAGTGCAGCTAGCTCTGGATTGTGGGTGCGTGTGTGTTGAATTAAAGGCAAAGAAATGATTATTTTTTTCATCTTCGGGGTGTCAGAGGGCTGGGCATAGAGAGGGTGTATGTGACGGGACTTAGTGTGGTGTCTGAAAGAAGAAAGCTGACGTCTCCAGCACTCTCTGCGACGAGCCTCCTGGGCAGATATTGTGGCAGCCCTGACAGTGTGAAAATCCTTAAAATAAATTTTCATTTTACTATATTTGCATCATTTCAGATAAAAAAAAATATATATATATATACATTTTTAAAATTCTGACCTTTAATCTGAATATATTTATATGATGAAAAAATTACTCTATGTTAGAAAATGAATTCTTTTTATTTTTTTCAAAATCTCCAGTGGTGCAATTTTGCTTCCCTTTAAAATAAATCCAACTGAAAGAATTATACTTTAATTTTTAATTTTTTTAATTTTTTAAAGTTGAGCAGAGTTTCGCAAATTTCAGAAGTACTCAATATATGTCTTTTTTTTCTTGGGGCAAAACTACGACATGACACATGAGGTCATGTTCACCAGCCGCTCTTCAAAGTGTGTTGATCTTCGTGAGTTGATAAGTGGTTACAATAAAATTGCTTCTTGCTTGGACGTTCCCACATAGACAGTCAAAGAGTGGATCTTTGATCCGATGGGCCTCAGAGCACCAGATCACTGGTGGTTCAGCACCACTAAATAAATCTCCTTTCATGATATTTCAGTCCCCAGACCTAAGTCTTGTCTGAGCCATAACATCACATCAGTAAGCTAATTAGATTTTAGGAGTCCCTGCTGTGTGAAATGTAATTGTTTTATGGTTGAATTAAAGAAGAACAATCTTTGGGTGGTGTAACAAACCTTCACAGGACGACAATGTAAACGATGTTAAGTCTTTCTGCAAAACTTTATAATGGGTTTCTGTCTCCGTCAAACTGCCTTATTTTTCTCACTTTTAACCATGACTGTATTTGTATCTGGAGCCCTCTGCAATGACTTCGGTTTTGTTTTACTGAAACAAAACTGGCAGGAGGCAGAAGGGATGAATCCCATCAAAGTGTCACGATGTAGTACAAACATGATTACATGCTGCTCAGCATAAAGGAGCCGCCGATGGTGCAAAACGCAGAGAGGAAACTAAAGCAAATACTCTAAAACGGAGAGGAGATCAGAGGAGTGTAAACTGTGTCGAGACAAGAGAAATAAGTAAAAAAAAAAACAAAAAAAAACTGGATGAAAGAGAAAGTGTAAAAATGGAACATAAAATAGAAAGAGTGACAGACACAGGTACCAAGGCGATGCCACAGGGCGTACAACGTGCAATGTTTTATGAATAAAACAGGATGGCTGTTTTTGTGTGGTGCTGAAACAGTTTGTGGTGCTACGAGTGAAGAGCATCAAAGCATGAAATCATAGAGGAGGTCGTGATGCAGCTCGGCGCTCGTTCGTCTCGGAGGGCTCCTTGGTGACAGGGCAGAAAACAACGAGCGAGAGTCTGCCCTCGCCCTTCTGTCGCGGTTGTGCGTCTTTTGCTTCTGCCTGATAAGTCTCCAGGCTCTGACAGACCATACGGGTCTCCGCCTAAAAGTCAGTTGTGTATCTTAGGAGCAGATTCATCAAGGCAGAGATGTATTGAGCTTTAATCTATAAGCTCATCTCCTTGAAAAAGACAGCAACTAAAATTCACAAACTGTGTCGGCTGACTCCTGGCTGCATGCAGTCATCACGAACATGAATGTTGTGTCTTCAAAATGACGTAAGGTGTTGCTCAGTTCACCTAGTAAATTGAGCTGTTATTACAAGTTAATATAGATTAAGTTATTATCTACTTATAGGAAAATATACAAACCCCAAAGGTCTAGTGGAAGTTTAGGGGGAGATGGTGCAGAATATCTTTGCAGGCGTCTCATAGAACACAAACTGAATTGTGTTAGAGGATGTCTGCGTTATTTTTGGATTATATTTCACTACAGTGCAGTAGTCTCCTCTTGGTTGGTGCCAGCCCTGCTGACAACATGCTGAAAGATACTGTGGAGCTCGACTGGGACAGAACATCAATAAATTCATTACGCAATTGAATGTCCTGTGAGCAATGTACTCACAGCTCCACTGTTTGGAGGATTCTCAGGAGTCTAAAAGTGGCAGGAAATAGATTCTTTTTATTTTTTTTTGTCCCCTTTGTGCCTCCCTAAAATGTTCACTGAATGTTATATGTGGTAAATATATGTTTTTTTTTTCATCCCACACAAGCCTGGTGCATGTACTGAAGAGGCCTGTTGTATTTGAAATTTAATTTATGTGGACTTCTAATGGGCAACTAGAAAGATGTCACATTTTTCAGCCAGCTCAGCGAAAAGATCTGCAGTAAAACTGTCAAAAAGGTGTCTGCTCTCAGCAGAGGATACACCTGCATGAATGAAGACTGAAAGTCAATGCTTCTTTCTCCTTAATACACTGCAATGGCACAAACTAACTGCCCTCGTGTCTGAGTTAAATCTATCAACTGCATTGGATTTATAAGCATTGCAGTTGCTTGTAAATCAACTGCAATGAAAAGAAAACTGTCCAAATCAGATCTCCTGGAGATGGATGAATATTAACGACGGTAAATGCATGTTAATGTTCATTTCTAAAGTATGATGTTTCTTTCTGAAATTGAAGCGTCTAAAACAGAGTGGCTGGAGTTGCTCTTAGCAGCAAAATCGCACACAGCAGCAACCGAAGCAGCACTATGGCCTTTTCTCGTCAGGGCAAATTCATGATGATAACTGAAAGAAATCAATGCTGTTTTGTTGGAGCATTGATCTTGTCAGTGATGACAAAGATTAAAAGAGAGCTCAGGGCTCTTTTTGTTAAACTAACCTGGATTGTGGTTCACATTTGTCTTTTTATTGTTCAAAGTCTGTTTTCTTTTTTGTCCTCTTCGTTCTGTATTTGTTGTCGCACAAGAAGAAGCACACACCAGGCCTCTTTTCTGTGTATTTCTGAACAAATTTTTGTTGCTTAAATGAAGAAAGAAAAAAAAAAAAAGCTTTGCAGAAATGGATTTGTAGTATGTGAAAAACTAACTCTCCCCCTGGTGGAACATGGTGATGGCAGCATCATGGTGTGGGGATGCTTTTCTTCAGCAGGCGGAGGGACGATTGTCAGAGTTGATGGCTGAATGCAAATCTATAAAACACCTCTGATTCGTGTGTATCCTTTCAAATAGCACATCTTCAGCAACAAGGCAATTCAAAGTGCTTTATGTGACTTAAAAGGAAATACAAACAAAATAACAAACCAAAGGAACGAGCAAAAGAAGAAGAAGAATCTAAAAATGTTGATTCAAACTATATAAACTAGATTCTCCAATTTCGGGTTTCTAGATAAGTATAAGCAAATATCCTCTGGTCTAATTCCCTTTCTAGGTTGGAATAATAGGAGTCTAAAAAGTAGTTGCTAAGGTAGATTTTCTCTAAATTTGTAAAAGAAATGATTACTCCACAGCCTCTAAGTGATAAAATAAAAACTAAGTGTTCCTGTAGTGAAAGGTTTTTTTTTCTGCATTCTCAGTTTGTTCTAATTCCTTTTCTGGATTACAATGACAGGAGCCTCTTGACATAATAATCTAAAGTTAGTCTAAGAAGAATAATTTTACTTTCGTAGTTGTTAGCCACCTTCTGTTGGACTTCTGTGGTTGCAACGTGAAAGAATGTAAAATGGGTCAAGAGACGAAAATATTTTCGTAATATTTAATTGTAAAGGGAAATAAAAAAGCTGCTTTGTTTGTTCTTTTTCTAGGCAGCATTGTGTATCTGGGAATGATGGTTGGAGCTTTCTTCTGGGGAGGAATGTCTGACAAAGTGGGCCGCAGACAGTGCCTCCTCATTTGCATGTCCACAAATGGCTTCTTTGCCTTCCTGTCATCTTTTGTCCAGGGATACGGACTCTTTCTTCTCTGCCGTGTCGTCGCGGGCTTCGGGTAAGTCTGATAATGTCGAGGTCAAGACGCAATCTTGTAAAGTAGTAGACGGTGACGCTGAAGAAATCTGCTTCGACGTCAGTGGGGCAACTGGCAGCTCACTGATTTCAGTCAGTCAGAGATTTAATTTGTAATTTAAATGTGGGCTTCCCAATTTTTCTTCATTCTTCAAATGTTTGCTTGCAAAAAATTTGGCAAGATTCCTTTGATTATACTTTCACTTCATTCATCTTTTTTGATCCTGTGAAACTTTGCTTCAATATTTATTGGTGTATCATGTTTTTTTTTTTTTTTTTTATCTTAAACAACGGGTTATTTCTCGTTCGAGCCAACTATAAAGTGTGTCCTGCACTTACATCAGACACTTGACAGACTGTGATTTAATATCTTGGCAATATTGCTGTTCGTTTCAGAGCTAATTCAGTAATTGCACCTACATCATTCTCTCCAGAGACTCTCAGAGTAATTGAAACAGTGGCCAGAAGGAGATCTGTCCCTGAACGAAGGCAAATTCGTATGCAGGCTTGTTTTCTACCATGCTAGATGAAAACGGACCAAAAAGGTTCACAGAAAAAAAAAAAAAAAGCAACACCACCAAAAATGATCTTTGCAATCTGACAAATTTGAATGATCTCAATGAACATATCATGAAACAGATAAAGCAAGTGTTGTATCTGTAGAAACGATGCCTTTTCAGAATCTGAATATCAGGGACAAAGGAGACAATCTAAGCCCAATTATAAGAACAACCACGTAATATGCCACTATATCCCTACACAATCCATGATTCATTAAATCTTAAACAGAGCAATCAATGGGGGACCTACCTATTTATTCACTTTTTTCTTGCTAAACGAGTTATAGAAAGTATTCAGACAGCTTGAGTATTTGCAGTACTATGGATTGATAAATGGACACAGCGTCTATATTACCATATAATGCCCTATAATTTGGTGCATTTTTTTAAATAAACCTAGTAATGACCACATTATTGTCATGTTTTAATGCTTATAAACAAATGAAAGAGTGGCGCTAATTGCATTGTAAATCCTAGGTATTTTAGGGGTTTTCAACAATTTTTACTGATTGGTCGCTGCTTCTAAAGGGATTTTTGTCTCGCTCTTGCAGGATAGGAGGTGCTGTGCCCATTGTTTTCTCCTTCTTCGCGGAGGTGTTGTCCAGAGAGAAAAGAGGAGAGCACCTCAGCTGGTTGTGTATGTTCTGGATGATCGGAGAGATCTATGCATCCGCCATGGCCTGGGCCATTATACCGCACTACGGTGAGTTTACAGGTCCACCCAAATAAAGGAGTCACTTATAGATGGAAAAAATTGCTTTAAATAAAACGGTTCTGTTAGTTTTCTTTCAAAGACAATCAGCTCATTAATAGTAGAAAGCACAGAGACCTAATAAATAAAATAAAAGCTGAAGTATGCTGCCGGTTATGCTTTAGAAAAAGCCTTGCATTACAGATTGAGTGTAGCAGTACACAATTTGACTTACGTGTCTGACTACAGTTACCCATCTGCCCCTGCTCTCTCCATAATTAAAGTTTGAGGTGTTTGTTTTCTCTGCCGTGTGACTCAATCACCTAAAAGCGCTCAGTGTCATCCAACTGGGAAAACTGAGAGTCAGGAGAGAAATATGTGGAGGTTATTTGAAGACAGGCTGCAGGGGTGAGATTCCAGTTTTAAACGTAAGAGAGGTCATTTCAGAACGCGGCCATGTTTCATTGAACCCTGGAGGGTGCTGTTTTTTGATGATTATTTCTTCTTGTTTTGGATAGGTGAAAGGATAAGGGACAGCTGCTGTGATGTGTAGCCATAGCAGCAAGGTGTTTGTTTCACATTCAGGAGCAGCTGATTAACATTTCAAAAGATCAAATAAAACCTCAACTTCAGGTCTGTTGCAGTACTTAACAAAAACAGGAGTTCCTACAGCTACAACTCTTTGGAGAATGTAGGATAATCTGGATTATATCAACATTCAATTTCCCTTTGGGATTAATAAAGAATTTTTGAAATAAATTTGAAATGCATTTCCTGCACTGAATTGTCATGTTTCAGTAGGATGGCAGATGTTATTTTCTGGTGATTTTACAATTATCTCTTTGTGCAGAGAGTGATTTTCTCACTAGAACAGGGATGATTATAAAAATGCTGTTGTGGATTTTGTTGAATTTAAACAGCAGGATCATAATAGCTAAAACAAATATTCTGTTGAAAGAAGGGTTGAAAGAGTTTAGGTTGCACGTCACCTCATTAAGAGTTAACTGGGAAATGGCTGCCTATCTCCCTCCACCACGTGCTGCTTTTATTTCTTGCCTGGTTTTAAACCTGCTGTTCCTTCCTTTTACTGGATCCTATCTCCTCCTGCTTTGTTCTCTCCACAGCTCCCCGACTATCCCTCCTTTTATTACCACTCCTCTCTCCGTCTCTGCAGAGTGTTCTTCTTGATCAAGCATAATTAGATTTTTCTCCTTGCTCTAATAGGACAAAGCTACATCTAGAAGTGATTTATGACCAGCCGATGCTTTAGCCGACCCGTGACGTCACTCAGAGAGAAGCGCAGTGTGCGTGTTGTGGGTATTTGTGTGCTCATGCACTGCTGCACGTTGCAGTGCGTGAGATTTTATGAGTACAGCAGACACACAGGTCTTTCTCTAGGAAAGTGAAAGAAATAAAATCTGACACTGGAAGAGGTCAGTCGAGTTAAAACACACACGCACACACACGCACAGAGAGCGAGCGAGCGAGAGAGAGATAGAGTTTTAGTTGAGGGCTTGTTTTATTATATGCTATTGCCTGAGCTCTGCTGCAGATTCTTTCATTAGGATGGGCAGAAGCACGCTGATATAGAGTTAGTACGATAGCCTTCTAAAACCAGAACTTGACACGTCTTTAGGAGGTCACTGTGCTGTCAGATCTTTTATTGTCATATTAAAAGGATAGTAGTTGCCTCACTGTGCTCTTATTCTTAACTTGGGTACTTATGTAGATTGTCTCTAAAGAATCTATGTATAATCTGATAGGTATAAAACTTCAAGTCAGTCGGTACTTGCAGTTTAGTTTTTTTTTTGTTTGTTTGTTTTGTTAGTTAAAGAACAAACTATATTCTGTACCACCAATTTAAGGAGGTGTTTAAAATGTAACCCCGCCCCCAGTTCATCCAGGCTCTAGCTTAAAGGCAAATAAAGGGAAGCAACATTTTACAAGGAATACTAGAGATATATTTCCAAGCAACAAATTTGAAGAGTATGTTAGATAAAATTTGAGGTACAATGTGTAAACCATGACTGCATGAATGGATGGATGGATGGATATACCATCTTAGTGGTCTTCCATGCTCACTTTATCAGTATTTTGCATCTTATAAGACAGACCAAAGAAAAAGAGAAATTGAGAAGAAGCTCAGCAGACAGGAAGGTGTGCACATTGTTTTACGTGATATTTGAGGGAAAACTATAGGACTTCCAAGTACGAGCTACAATCTGCGTGGAATTGTGTGACTTAATTATAAAACTTCATTAAGCAGGATCACACTGAAACTATTATCATTAAATACTTAAGTTTAAATAACTCAGATCAGTATTAAGGGGGAAAATTAAGATAATTACATCCTGAGGATGGTGCAGAACAACTTTGCTTGTATTTAATGCGTTGAATGAAATATGTGGACGAGAATATCGGCGTAGGACTCAAGCCCGGAGAAATCCTCCGGTGGTGAAGGCTGTAAATTGTAAGCCATGCGTCTCTGGTCCACCAATCACAGCAACGTGACATGAATATTTACACATGAATATGATCCACAAAAGGGGTATATATGATTGTGTTTTTATTGGGGATCAAACAAGTTTGAGATATTTATGCTTTGCATGTATTTGAACCTCAGACAGTCAGCAGATATTCCCAAGTGCCAATTTTTTTTCTTCCAGAACATCAGGGACCAAAAAGACGAGGTTTCAACATATCCCGAATACAACAAAGAAACTTTCTGCATGTCTATAAATTACACAAATCCAGTCCTACATATAAATAAAAACAAAACAAAACAAAACACCCCATTAAGCCTATAGGTATAAACTTGAGACTAAAGAATGGATGCATCTGCCCATCAATCTGTTCATATTTAATTCAGCTATCCGTCTCAGCCTGAGACTCGGACATCCTCAGACAATTATGTGTCTAATTCCTGTAATGAGATTTCCAGGAGTATGAAGGGAACATTGTTCGTCGGTGGCAGGAAGTTGTACTATATTTCTGGAGATAGCTGAATCTGTTTCTCCATCTTAACCCCTTCAGATGTAAATATCAAAAACCTTAAAATGCTGAGTGTGAAATTCTGTTTATGCAGTTAAAAACCGGTTTTGCCTGCGTAGTTTTGGTGCAAGATTTACAGAAATAGATATTTTTTTTGTAGTTGTAGTATTTTATTTTTAATTCAAATGTATTACCTCTCCCCCAGGATGCTGCTGCACATTTCTTTTTACAGTCAAGTTTTTTTTTTTACTATGTTTTTTGATAAAATGGCACAAATGAATCTTATTACGTTATAGTAAATAAAAAATAAAAATTTTACATTACACTGTAGTTCGAGTACTAAAAATACTACCAAACTATTAAACGAGCAGAACATGCTAATGTCTTATTTATTCGTTTTTACCTTTGCAAGCCGTTTTGTTTTTACCTTGATGACAGTTGTTTGTAGCTGCTATCAGAGCTGGATTTTAACACATGGTGGGATTATTTCCAAACAGCCGTTTTCTGGCAGAACCATTAGCATTAACCCCCTCCCTACCCTGTGGCTCCCCTCCTACGCCTGTTGATGGATAATGGTGCCGCATTCCCTTTGGAGCTGTATCTCCATGAGCCACGATCTGTGGAGAGACGTGGGAGGTCACGATGAGCATGCGGGGCCCCGATTTCTCTGCATCCTGTGTAATTTAAAAAAAAATAAAAAAAATAGTGAAGTCACGAAGAGCACTCACAAAAGTCAGCGTGCGGCAGACTGTTCATGTCGAAGTTTATCCTTGCTGCTTTTAAACCTACTCACACATTTACAAGTACATGGATGAAATGGGTTTCAGTGTACAAAACGCCACTAAAAGTGCGTGACAAGGCAGCGTACGTACAAACTTGAGGGCGTTACTTTGTTGCATTTGCAGAGCTCCAAATTGTTACTAAACTGGAAAAGATGCAAATGTAAAACGGTTTCATGGCATATCCTACACTTTGTGAAATGATTTGCACAATAGAAATAAAAAAATATGTCTTTGAAGTTGCACAAAAACTGAAAAACAATTTATGACTTGCATGTACATCTATTTGTGTTTTCGTAGGTGGAGCGTTGACATGGCACTATGGTGTGTCAGTATAATCTCTGCGCGGTCATCCATCTTGTATATTTCAGTTCTGGTATTTTCTCTTAGAGTGTGTACCCACGCATTCACACGCACCAGTGTGTGTGCTTTTCCCCCTGCATGTTGCAATGATTAATGAGTCTGAGAGACTGCCTGTGGGCTGAGATCAGGTGCAACAAGATTTAACTCAGCAGAAAACACTCAATTCCATTCCTACGCATTCAATTAACCCGTCCCTGTGTGTTTTTTTTTTATTTTTACTTTTTCTCTGCTTACCCTGCAGACCCATTCATCTCTGTGTGTTCCCATCGCTCTGCTTAGTCAGAGAGTTATCATGTAAATGTCATTTTTATTTCAAGTAATTCCTTTTTTCAGAATTAGACTGACTGTTATACATGAGATGGTATTTACGTAGCACTTGCTTTCAGCACATAGTTATTCAAAATTGTTTTGTCATCTCCATACAGAAGGATCCCGAGTGGTCTTCTTTCCAAGTAGCCTATTGTTAGCTTTGATCCTAACTGCATTGTGAGTTGTTTTGAATAAAAGCATCTGACAATAGCCTAACTATAAATATTTTAAACATCTTTATTTGAGTAATTCCTGTTCACTTGTTTTAGGCTGACCAAAATATCTAGAAAACCTTCTATGGCAAAATAATTGGTTATTTCTTTTCTGTTCAGCACGGCTGCCCACTGAGGGAGGCTAAGGTTCTTCATTGATAAGACTCGATGAGATTTTATGTAAATAAACTGATTTTGAAAATGACTGTTTCCTACAAACTGCAGGATGGAGCTTCAGCATGGGGTCAGCATACCAGTTTCACAGCTGGAGGGTTTTTGTCGTCGTTTGCGCCCTGCCATGTGTGTGTGCTGTGGTGGCTCTTACCTTCATGCCAGAAAGCCCCAGATACTACCTTGAGGTAATGAGCCCTTTCTGGATAACTAGAAACCTATTGTTGCTCGGCTTTATGTACTTTCTTAGTCATTTTTGCCAAAATGTTGTCCACTAATGTTTAAGAGTAAGGATTTTTTATAAATTTATGGATTTGATCAGACTGAAACAGTGTGAGTCACGCACAACTGGCCTTCTGCATGTTTGGAAAACAAAAGCATTCAGATTTCTAACAGCTGGTTGTTCTGCTGGTGGATCATTGTCCTGTGAAGCGAAGTGAGTCACCTCTGTCGTGAATCGCGACTGACGTATCAAAGGACCAACTTCGTGTACAGTCATTGCTGATGTTAAGTGGTTGCTGGAAGACGCGTCCGGTGAATGCGTCTCGCCTTTGCTGTCACTCGTTTCTCTCTCCTTCCTGACAGGTTGGGAAGCACGACGAGGGCTGGATGATCCTCAAGCAGATCCACGACACCAACATGAGAACACGTGGGCTGCCGGAGAAAGTCTTCACTGTGAGTGTTTGCTGCGGATGTTTCACAGTCTCCGCTGGGTTTTCCTATGCTTAAGGAAGCAAAGAGGCTTATTTTCTGCCACCACCGGGACAGGTTTGGATTCTTTCACTAGGCAGGATCATGTCTGAATTACCACGGGGTCTAAGAGCCGTTTCTTGTCATTCAGACTTATTTGCTGCTTGGGCTGCACTTTGGGAAAGCTGCTTAGTCAAGACAAGTTTCTTGAATTAATTCTGCACTGCATATGCATATTTTTTACTTCACTGATATTTCACATTGAATCACATGAAAAGACGAAACTATGCTACATAATAAGCTCATGAATTGTCTAATTAGGTACAATAGTACTGTCTAGCACCCTGCTGTCTAATTAGTACATTAGAAATTGGAGGAAATGTAAAATACTTAACAAAAACAATTTGCAACCATAGAATATGATGTATTTGTTGGGGTTATCCGGGATTTTAAATATGCTATATAAATGTATTGAGTCTACTTTATCATGTTGAATCATACTGAAATAGTTGTTCTTGTAATACTTTAATGTCTAAGACACAAACCTGAACTTAACTATTGTACTGTAAGTAAATATTCATGCTACATTTTATTAATAATTCGACAGGTAAACAGGATAAAAATCCCTAGACAACTGGATGAGTTGGTTGAAATGGAATCAGAAACTGGAAACCCAGTTTCCAAATTTTTCTTCAGGATAAAAGCTGAAATACATGGGGTAAATATATTTGCTTTTTGTCCTCCTCTACTCTAATGGGTTTATCACAATATGAATGTGAAACATAATCTGATTTTTTTCTCTCTTTTGTTTTTAGATCTATCTAAACCTCATGAAGTGCTTCAAGTATCCTATGCAGGAAAACATGATGCGACTGGCTATAGTGTGGTTCACGCTGTCCTTTGGGTGAGGTGTTCTTCCGATCTCGTCTTTGTTACAGATAAAAACACACGATTCTTTTGGGTCAGATAATAGCTTCAGGGCCTCATCACAGTTCTGTCATCTTGATCTCTCTGCTGTTCAAAAGTTGAGCAGTCCAGACATGAATCATGCCCTGTGTGATGATAAAGAGCCACTGGAGAGGATCCTACAAATAAAAACCATGAAATCGCTTTTTAAAAAATCATGTCCACTGCTCTTTTACCACCTGTTATTTTTATTTATTTATTTATTTTTATCAGACCATAGTCTAACCTCAACAATATTTGCTTTTACCTGATATTTGATGTGGCGCAAGACTATTGTCTTTATCATTGCAGGTATTATGGTCTGTCTGTTTGGTTCCCTGATGTCATCAAACACCTTCAGGCAGATGAATATGCTTCCAAAGTGCAGATCCACACTAATGAACGCGTTGAAGGCTTCACCTTGAACTTCACCCTGGAGAACCAGATCCACAGAAATGGGACATTCATTCGTGACCAGTAAGATGTTTGCTCAACGACAAGAGCAGTAGATTCAATATCTTTTCGAAGTATCTATATTTAAGTATAACCATAATGTATTCCGACTGTAAATTTAATTCTATGTTAACCGCTGTACCAATACTGATTCATGTATTCATAATATAATGGTTCTCATTTAGGTTTGTCAATATGAAGCTGAAATCCGTCACCTTCATTGACTCCACGTTTCGTTACTGTACCTTTGATGACGTGACGTCGGTGGGCTCCTTGTTCAAGAATTGTACATTTATTGACACTTTCTTCTTCAACACAGGTGAGAACTTTCCCTTAATCATAAAATGCTGTACAGGCTTTGTCAAAATAAGATAAAACCTCACTTTACAGTCATAAAACTCATGACTGACACTACCACGTTTCTAAAAAAGTCTATCCTGATTTAAGACGTTGCCTCTTTCAGGAAACATTTTGCATGTCTCAATTAAACAAGTCCAAAATGTTTTCTTTTCCATGCGTCGCAGAAACATTGGTTCTTCACAAAGGCTTTGCAGGAATCAAATTCAGATGAGGACTCAGTTTTGAACACAGAAACATGTTTGATTTGCTTCAATATTCCTGCTAATGACAAGATAACTGCACTAAAATTTGCATTTGCACAAAAATGGGTTTTATGTTTTGTCATGATTGCTTGTCAGATTACTAAGTATCCATAGGATTTGCTTTGCTTCGTTCTCTCTGCAGACATCGATGAATCCAAGCTGGTAGAGGGAACCGAGGTGATTAACAGCACTTTTACCCACAACAAGACTGGCTGCCAGATGACATTTGTTGATGACTACAGTGCTTACTGGGTGTACTTCATCAACTTTCTGGGAACACTGGCTGTTCTTCCAGGCAACATTGTGTCTGCTCTTCTGATGGACAAAATCGGGCGTTTGTCCATGTTAGGTAGGAAAATGGGTCGGAAGTGTCATTGATTGGCCTGAAATCCGATATTTACATACACTGAATGATAAGGAAAAATATTTATTCACTCTGGTGTAAATCAGCCCAAACTTATTTTTTAAAAGTTGCCTGGGGTTGTCAAATATTAGTATATTTGCCAAATTCCAGAATCATGAGGCTGACACTTTTATTCTTTCTTCAAATTCTAAATAGTTTGGAGGAATTACCTTTTAAACTTTATGACTTGGATCCACGGTTTTTGGACCTTCTCACTAGTTTACTGGAATTTTGGCAGATTAATGTTGCCATTACTGGTCTATGGGACTAAAATCTTGTTGTTGTTCACACCAAAATACAGACTTCGATGTCCTTAGGTCACGTTGTAACTAATTCAGCTTTCCCGTTTGTAAAAAGACTATTTTTCCAAACAAACGTTGACCAAAGTTTAACCCTCTGGATGATGTCTTTACTGAGGGACATCTGAATGTCCCTCAGTGCATTTTCTTATTGTACTCAGGCTTTTCATCTTATTTTTGGAGTAATGACTTCTTTCTCTTGGCGTGGCCTTTTCTTCCAGATCAATAACTTAAGGGCTTATGATACTAATGGGTCTAAAACGAGATAGATTTATTTGATTTAATCACATATACTGTATCTGTGAACTCTCTAGTTCTTATTTTTAGGTATTGACAGTTAAATACTGAACGGACTGAGATGAAATAAAGTACTTTTATCTGGTCACTTTTATCAGGTGGCTCCATGATCCTGTCTGGTATCAGCTGTTTCTTCTTGTGGTTTGGCACCAGTGAGTCCATGATGATTTTCATGCTGTGCCTTTACAACGGTCTGAGCATTTCGGCCTGGAACTCCCTCGATGTGGTCACTACAGAGTCTTTCCCCACTGTCAGGAGGTGAGGAGGAATGGTGACGCATTGGTGGACAGGCAGATTAATCAAAGATATTTTTGGATCAACTGACATTTCTGATTTTTATCAAATTTTTTTTACCTTTGTTTCCATTAACTCTCATTTTGTTCCTGATGTGTCTCTCTGCAGAGGAACAGGCTTCGGTTTCTGTAACGCCTTGTGTAAGCTTGCTGCTGTCCTGGGGAACCTGTTCTTTGGCTCACTTGTTGGCATCACCAAGGCCGTCCCTATCCTCATGGCCTCTTCGGTGCTCGTGGGAGGCGGGCTGGTCGCACTGCGGTTGCCTGACACTCGGTCAAATGTTCTTATGTAACGCCATCAACTTTGATAAGTCCTGTGAGTTCTCAAGAAGGCCAAACGAGCTTTTCAGAGGGAGTGCAAGTGGCTTGGTTTGCCCTAAGTGTGTTAATTTTAAGAAAAATCCAGGATTTTCTCCACATACTGTCATATTATAATAAACTTTATTTGAATAATTGGAACTTACATGACAAACTAACACAAAGAAGAAACCTGAAAATTGTGATCTTCATGATGATTTTTTTTTTACTAATGTTCTTAGGGGGCAAAACAGAGCAGTTGCATTTATATGGAGATTAAATTATACACAGGTGGACTATATTTAGCAGTGTCTGCAGTTATCTGATTGCTCTGGATTATATTAACAAGGATCAAAGAAAAGGAACTATGTACTTCTGAGATTTTTGAAAATTTAGAAAAATCCTCCATAATTTTGTCTTTTATTTTGACTATATTCTTCTTTGTGTTGGTCTATCGCACAAGAACCCAATACAAGCATTGACGTTTGCAAGGCATATGAAGCACCGTGTTGTAATGTTTGGTTCTAGGTAGGAGCAAAGTGCAGATAATAGGAGGCAGCAGGTGGAGTATAGAGGCTTTATTGCTAAATCCAAAAAGACTTCCAGCGAGGCGCGGAAACCGGCAGGGAGCCGACCAGAGAGCTTGTGGAAGGAGTCACAGAATATCACAGAATGCAACAGAAAGATCCGGTGGCGAGCCGATATGTACTGAGGAAGGAGAGCAGAATAATATGACCACCAGAAGAGGGAATCATGAGTAGGGATGGTTGGGGAAGAGAGAAATTTAGGAGATGAACATCAGCTGCGCTGAGAGACAAGCCAAGGGAAGGAGGAGCGTAAGTAAGGGAGAAAATCGAACTAGACGAGAAACGATTACCTGTTATTAGCTGTTTTTAAAGCAAACAGAAACAAAAGGAACCCAGATCTAATACTCAAATAATAATAAACTAAGATGTAAATCACACAGAATGAGGAAGACCACATCTAAGTAAATATTCATGATTAAAACTGAAAACACAAATGAAGCTAAAAGTCCAAACAGCTAGAGATCACTACAGCATAAGGGAGTAAAAAGTGCTTTAGTAAACAAAAAGAAAACACGTTGTTTTGCTCTAACAGAGAATTTAATTTGTCAAGCACTGAAAAGCAATTAAATCCAAATTTGAATTCAAGTATAATTTTGAATTATCAAAAAAACTGTTGATTCATCAGATTTTTGAGTTGGAAGCTGGATTATTAAAATGTTTTTTGGTCATGATCTGAAAGGAGCGACACTTTCTGCACATCCCAGGTTTCCAGATATAAGGGGCATAGAAACAAAATGCTTCTCCTGTGTCTAATTCTGGAAACGTTGATAGTTGTAAAGGGACATAATTTTAAAATATCCAAAGTTTTTTTTATGTACTTTAGTAATCTGCTCTACTTCTATTAAAGCCCCTCACTAGTAAATCACATCTTCACAAACCCAGAATACTTATTCGAAGGTTAACATCTGCTCAGGTTTTTTTGGGTTTTTTTTTTGACTCATTGCAGCCTCCAGCTCCAGTCACAACCTTGCATAGAGACACCTCATGATGGAAGCTTGAGGCTTTTAATATTGATACAGTCTTATTAAGATGGGCCAGATGGGGAGAAAAGTGAAAAACAAGCTGTAATGAGCACAACCAAGCTGTTGTGTGACAACATAGGAGCTCCTGATCAGACAGAGAGGACTCATTGACACCTGGCTCACCGATAGCACTCACACTCTGAGCACTGAACATTTGTGCGGAAAGTTGCTACATACGCAAATAGCGTTAGATGAGTAAACATCTTACATACTGAGACATTTTTATTCATCTCTAAACTTGCACTCCTTCATATTTTGTTGCATATTTGCTCAGACTGCATTGACGTTTGAGAGTAGATCATTTATTTAGGAAACCAAGCCATTTGCATAATCTCAACCTTGAATTGAAAAGGCCATAGTATAAATTATATTTTCTTGTACCATTAAATGCAATGTTAAATATGAGGTGACACCTTTATTACCCGGTGTGTGACTGTGAAAGCTGAAAAAGTAGTCGTTTTACTCCAGATATAGATATTTCACATTCTGTTTCAGGACTTGTTTTCTGATGTAAGTTTTGTGTTGAGTCCTGTCTCTGTGACTGTCCCTGCCATTTTCTTAAAAAACAAAAACAAAAAGATAAATACAGAATGGCCTTTTTTAGAATGTGCCTCTCTTTGACAGGATCAGTCTGCCCGTAGTCTTGCACTTTCCAAAGGTTATAGAAATGAGAGAAATAAACCATAGGGTAAATGGATATACTCTATTTATTTATTTATTTATTTATTTATTTATTTATTTATTTATTTAT
>VMRN01000002.1:13979572-13994669 GCA_010277015.1 Poeciliopsis turrubarensis
TATTTATTTATTTATTTATTTATTTATTTATTTATTTATTTATTTATTTATTTATTTATTTATTTATTTGTTTATTAATATTCTGTCCCATACTATCTTAGAATATTCAATTTCCAGTGATTTGCCAACGTGTTAATACTCTGTGATAGACCAACGCCAGGTATTGCATAATTTTGAAGTTGATAGAAATTTTCAAATGATTTTCTTTCATTTATTTTTAAAAAATGTGAATATATATCTACATATATAGCCATCTAGATCAATTCTTTGTAACTGCCAATCAATCTTTATTGACATGTCTCTTCCAGTTCTGCACCTTGAAGATCCTGTTTTAGCTCCATCCATTCTCCCATCAACACTGACTGGCTCTCATATCCCTGCTGAAGAAAAACCTCCCCAAACGATGACCCTACCACCACTATTTTTACGGTGGGCGTGGTTTACACATTTTTACCCGTAGTATTTTACTTGTAGGTCAAAAGGCTACATTATCATTTAGCTCTGGTTTGTTTCTCCCCTGGTGCATTTCATTTTGCACACAATTCCTCCTCTGACAGAGAGTGTTGGTACGGTTCTAAGACTGGACCAAGACGGTCTTGGAACCGTCTTCATAGAGCACAGAGCCCCATTCAACTTTAAGAGTGTATTCTTAAAGTACTTCTGAGAATAGGGATAAACAGACTCAACATTTTTGCATAGTTTGTAATGACAATTTTTGTTTTGCTTTGCATAATGATTTCTCCATCCACTTCAGTTATGCAAGACTTTGTTGGTTTATCACATAAAATCCCAATACAATCCAATGCGGTTTGTGTTTTTGATGTAACAAAATGTAAAAATACTGCAAGGATGAATATTTTCACAAGGCACTGTGTGTGTGTTAAGTGTATATTTGCAATTTCAAAACAAAAGTTGTTAATTTCAAGTAGATTGTCGTTTCCTACAATATGCTTTTAAAAAAGTGGCACACTTGCAAGACTCATTATGTTACAATATTGTGTTCTGTTTCCTCAATTCTGAGACCTGTTGAAGAGAAAATATGAAAAGAGGTAACATATTGAAAATGAATAAAACTATGTTAAGGTCACGTTGCTATTTCCATAGTTTCTCCAAAATTGTATTTTCTCACAAACCGTTTCTCCTTTTGTTTGAAGGGGTGAACTGATACTCTCATTCTTTTCTTTCATTCTTGTTTGTTTAGTTTGTGCCTGTGAACTCTGTTTTCTGTAATACTCTATTTCCCCACATTTCTTTGTCTTTGTGGTATGTTGACTGTAGTTGTAGAATACCCTTCACTGAAGCCTTCTTACATAGGGCCACTTAAAAATCAAAGACCCCCTCTAGGCCCCACTACTGTTTGTGCAACCTTCACATTTATCTCTATTTTGTAAAATGGGTTGAAAATATATACTAAAGTATTGCGCTGTTGCTCAGCCAATCTCTGTTGAACTCTTGGTTTAACTATTCTTGAACCAAGAGCATTGCAGTCAACAAAAATATAAATACAATGCAATCATTAATACCCAGCACTGCTGACTGCTATCTGTAGCATAATTGTGAGACAGAGCGATCTGGCTGGTTGTGGATATATTAAAGGCTCAGTGGCAGATCAGGCTGATGGGACGAATGATCTATTACCTGTCAGGACTGAAGGATTTGGTATGAAAGCTACATGTACTGTATTTGTGTGTGTGTACATGGATGAAAGACAGAAACTGAGCAAACTGTACGTGTTTGTGTCTATATGGATGAATGAATGTAAATATTCTGTACATATCAAAGCTAATATATATGAATTTCTGAGTTAAGTGTGTGCAAGCTTCCTCTGATTCATTTGTCTCCTGGTGATAGTCCCTTTATTGTCCCGTATCTCTGTTGTACATCTGTGTGTGCGTGTGTGTGTGTGCGTGTGTGCGTGCGTGTGTGCGTGTGTGTGTGTGTGTGTGTCTTTCACCTGCTATAGCTCTGTGTGTGCGTGAGCAAACTTGCATGCTTGTAGGACCAACTCCAGGGTTAATTTCTTTTCACCTTTGTGATGTTGCTGTAAATTTTCCTGGAAGAAAGTGATGGCAACATTTTGAGTTTGTTGAGGAAAAATGTGAATGTATATCTCTTGTAAGTTCTGTTGATCCATCTTTTTTGAAAGTAGTCAAACATATGTGGAGAATTAAGCCGTCGATAATATTGCAAAGGCAGCCAGAGGATGACTGAGATGTGCAAAAAAAAAAAAAAAAAAAATGTGAATAAGTATTTGCCAAATGACTCGCTGTGTTCTAAATGAGATACTGAAAAGACAGAGTCTGCTGTCTGGGCTGCTTTTGAACATATGCAGTATAATAAAAGTTATGTTCTCTTCCAAACCATGTTGTACTTTCATTTTAATACCTCAACTTGGTAAATCATATGATGACATAATATTTGTTTTGATATTTGCTGTGTTTCACTTCACTTAGCCACTTACATTTTTCACCAGTATGGAGTTCTGTTCGTAGTTTGCAGAAAACACACAATATAGCTGACAAATACAATTCCTTTGTTCATCTACTGATTGGTTTTGCACATGCAAACATGTCGGAAGCCATTCTGTAAGTTTTTTAAAAAGCAATACTTGAGAGAGGTTTGTTAAAAGATTTCCTCACCAAAACCTGATTTTAAAATAAGCATTCAGATCTGAAAGTTATATCAAACTCGTACATTAAATTTAAGAACTGTCATATGTAAACTGCCAGATGACGGAGTAAAGAGACATTTCAAAGTGTTAAATTTTCTGTAGTAGTGTTCATCAAGCTTGAGTTATGCTGCCACCTACTGGATAGAAGTTGAGTAATTAAATACAATTAATTGCAGCAGGATTCATATACCACACCCGGAAATATACTAAATGTATTCCATTTATGTGCGCTGTCCAGAAACAAATCCCTTGCACTGTCTTGTAAATACAGGTAAAGTACATAACTCTGGAATTTTTTAATTCAGCTTCATTCCCAGCTGTAAGTCTTACATATAACTTTACCACTTTTGAAAACTTGGAGACTGACATTTTCTCAATTTTCCTTTCAAAATAGCTTGAGCTCAGTCACATTTAGTCACAAGCGTGAACAAATTCTCAGTTGGTTTATGTTTCGGATTGATGTCCTACTTAAGACCAACCTCAGCCTCAACTCAAGTCATTTTAGCCATCTTATAATTTGTTTTTAAATGTAACTTGTATTTAGCTCCATAAATAAATTAAAAAAAAAAGGACCACCACAGTTACCACCACCATGTGCTATGGTGGAAATGGTGTACATGATGATGTGCAATTAGTTTCCTGCAACACAAAGTGTTTTGCATGTCGGCCAAACTATGCAAAACTGACCAGAAAACCCTTTTTCACATGTTTGCTGTGTCTGTGGCTTGTTCAAATAAACAAATATGCTTTTATTTTTAGACTGTAACTTAAAAAGTCTTGTGAACATAATTTTTTTGTATTAGTAATATTTTTCAGATGAGCTCATGGGCGATGAACTAATCATGTTCATCACATATGATGAACTAATCATCATAGGCGAACCAATCCATGATTAGTTCATGTATTGGAAAATACAGAGATATTTTTATTTTTTGTAAAAATATATATTTTTTTATTTGTAGGGCTGACATGCAGTACATGAAATAAAGACTTGCATGTAAGATAGTGGAGTAAGCATGTAAAAAACACAACTATATATTTAGAACGACTTTTTTTTTTTAACCCAACAGCTGATAAAACAACAAACAGAAAAAACATCTTGAGCGAGATAGTAATGATTCCTGCATGGAGTTCCATTCTTTAAAGTGTCATCACACCTTTTGACCACCAGGTGTCGCAAAGGTGCTAAATCTACATCGACTGTCCCGTCAATCATCTCATGTCAGGTCGTGGTGGAGGACAGATAACGCAACCAGGAGCACTTTGGTCAGAACTCAGACAAAAGTAGCGCAAACCATGGGGGCTTAACCACAGGAGGTCGTCGCAGGCACTTAATGATTTTTTTTTCTTTTTTTTTTGTAGTCTTGTTTGCGGCGTATTCCCGTCCACGCTCTGCCGTCCCAGCAGTTTCTTATTCATCTCATCAGCACATCCTGAGAGAGGCGCGGCTCGCTGCTGGTTGTCTGGCTGAAACGTTCGCTTCTTGGCTGAAGTTGTTTCCAGTTCAGACGAGTTTACGAGCGGAGGAAGCGAGGCAGGATGTACCATGAAGAAACCACAATGTTGCAGAGGCCACGCTATGGAAGTAAGTTGCACGTTTTCTATCGGGGTTTTTTAGCGTTGAAACCAGTTGAGTGGGGACTTTACGGTGAGGTATAAATGCAGGCCAGTGATGAGCAGCAGGTGGTTCACCTACACCTGACGGCACTTGGCAGCTGGATGCTTTTCCAATAGTTCTCTCATTAGCTTTTACTTAATAAGAAAACACACGAAGAAACTAATTATGGGCGATAAAAAGCGGTATAACGTTGACATTTCATTTGTCCTCTTCCCACATGGTTTCCCTGAAGGCACCACCATCATTTTTACCTCTTGTGTTTGGCATGTGATAACACCCAGTAAATCAGCATTTCCACTCAGCAGGCTTTTTCTCATAGGTTAACCATTAACTTTAGACTTCTGCTGCTTTATTGATTTCTGCAACTGGCTCTCAAGAATGCAGGTTAACTGATAAGAGTTTTTTTTTTTGAAAGCAACAAAGTACAGCATTGTGACACTGATCAATGACCATCAATATTTTGTTCCTCCTGATGGGAATCTTTGACACAGAGTTGGCTGCATTTTACATTTTCAGAAAAACAAACAAAAAAAAAAAAAAAAAAACAAAAACGGGGAGAACAAAAACCAACAAGCCAAAGTTACCTCTGTCATGTGTTTTTAACTTTACAGCATCATTCTGGGACAAGTCACTCCTACAGATGGTGATGTCATAACTTGTAGTTTATGAGTTTCTTTTCAGCATCTCTGTCTTTTCCAGGAAAAAAAGACACTGGAGCCAAAAAAAAACAAAAAACAAAAAAACATTAGTCATATTGACATCGCCCTGTGATCCTTTGACATACAAAAGCATTGAACCCATCCTGATGGTTAAATATAACGATCTGTGCAGTCAGGCTCTTCCAGGAAGTGTGTGACTGAGTCACTATAGGCTGTTATAATGGCTGCTGCCACTGCCTCGGCAGTGAGAGCTCGCACACATTTTTTTTCACCCATGTCATCTGCACAGCTGGGTTGGCCAGCACAGGCAAATAATATGTTGATTTCCGTGTTGGATCTTTCAGCCGAGTAGCGGAGGCAGCCCCGCACATGCGTGGCTTGTGTCTTTCCTAACACGTGAGGATTGTATGTCAAGCCTCTGCTAAGACTTGGCAAATGGATGACTCTGCAGGTGGCTACCAGAATTTTACAGAGTGAACCTAGAGAGGTTTAAAAGATTCACACTGACCTCACACAGAGTTTAGCTTACTTTCTCAGCTTTGAGAATGTTTTAATTTCCCCAGCATAGATAAAGATGTAACAACCACATACCACGTAAAAATGTAAAGCAAGAATGTAATATAAAATGCATCATCTGCTCAATTTTATTTACTTTTTCCATTTATAGGTTTTTTTTGTTGTTATTATTGAGGTAGGCCAATTACCAATTTTTGAAATGGATGCTGTATATTTTGGAGGATTGTCACAGAAATTGAGGATTCTTCATACACATCAAAGTACTGGATGGATCTAACAGTTGTTTGACAGGTTTTTGTGTTGGCTGATTATTGAGCTGTGAGTTGCCATGAAGTGGTTGCTGTTTAACTGGTCAAGGCGCCCAGTATTTTAAGTGAACTTAAATACATTTGAGGCTGATTGTTATAAATATGGCACAGTGTAAGAGTGTATTAATACTTTTGTCATGGTAGTATGCTCAGATTAGCTGAGCAGTGCAGCCAATCTTCCTGGTACACTGACCTACCTCTATTTGTGTATCAGCAGAAAATATATTTTTTAATTCTTATTTTTCAGTTTTTTTTTTTTTTTTCAGATTTGCTTCTCTTAAAGGAGCTTACAGTTGGGTTGGTTTGTGTGAAGTCCTTTATTGGCAGACTAAGAAAACTTTTTTTCTACTCTTAGTCCCTGGATCTGAGATTGTATGTGTGCTCAGTCAGAAGTAAAAGGATTTAATTGGATTAGAGTTGAGGTAAAGCACGTAGGGGGGAGGAGGGGATCTCATTAAGCTGCAGGTGTCAGTCAACTCCCAGCAGAAGTCACCCTGGTTTCCTACCCAAGCCATAACTATTTGTCACACAGTTTTTCATTGCAGCTTCTAATTTAAAGCTGCAAACCTACTTTTACAGGGAAATCCTGCCATAATTTTAGTGATCTGGTTGATCGCTAAAACCAACCAGTTCTAGTGATCCACTAAACGACACAGATGGAGGATCAATAAATTTCTGACTGAAGCTGTCATGCAAAAGGAATTTGTGATTCAGTCACCATTTCTAGAGCCAAGCCAAGATAATGCAGGTTAAAGGGCTGCTTAGGCGCCAACACTGTCAGGCCCCCCAAGAGTATCTTTTGATTTTATTTTGTAGTGATGCCTCAAGGATTTCACATTTTACACATCTGTTCCAAATTTACCCACAAAAATGTTTCTCTGCAGATGTTACTTTCAAAATATTTAAATTAATATGCCACACTTAATTAACACTGTGCATTTCAAAATGCTAATTAATTAGAGCATCTTTGCTTGCTTGCTTCTACTGTAAGGTTAAAATAAAAGTCCATAATAACACCGGTAAGATATAAGCTAATAACAAATGACACTAATAAAAGTAGGTACATTATACATATATCATAGCCAAGGAATGATAAGATATCTGGTGTTAATATGTTGGTATGGGGTGGAAGGCCTAAATTAAAATTTGCTGAAAAGGTCTTAGGCCAGCCCTGACAATTTCAGTGTCGAACTTGTTTTATTGTTTGACTGCAGTTTTAAAAAAAGCTGCTAAAAGCAACAATAACAATTGAAATTGTTTGTAGGTTTTCAGATTACTGTTAAAAATCTAGTTGTGATGTATTATAGTGTGAATGTGAAACAAATGAAGGTGACCTGCCAAAGAAAAGTTCAGTAATTTATTTTTTTACCTGCTTGCTTTTTTCCAGCGATTGAGGATGATGAGAGGCTGTCAGCAGAGCAGATGGATGAGAGGAGGCGACAAAACATTGCCTATGAGTACCTGTGTCACCTCGAAGAGGCCAAACGGTATGACGTAATCCTTTTTGCCCTGGTTCATCCTTGCCTACAATTTTTAGGTGCCTGAAAGTTCAACAGATCCGCGTGAGGCTCAGTCCGCATGTCTTTTTAAAACAATGTAGCAGAGATATTTGTTTCTATGACATAATGTCGTCCACACTTGATTCGTTTAAGAAAGGATTTCAGTGTAGAGCAAAGCTAAAACCTTTGTTGTGCAATCAAAATTCCTAACTTCCTGTTAGGAATTCAACATGGCATCAAGAAATTAATTTGTGTGGACAGACGGAGAGATTGAACTGCTTTCAAATACATTGTTGGAATATAAAGTTAATAAAACGCAAGAAAGGAGATTGGAACTTTTTTGGTGCAAAAGAATCAAAACGCATAGAGGCTTACAGAAGCTGCTGGACGAGACTCTTTGTCTCTAGTGAAATTAACTGCACACTGAGAAGGCACTCAGAGACGAAGAATCCATTACTTCTACGGGACCACAAGAAGCCCAGGCATAGTTTGCAAATACACTCAGTGACCAAGATTTTTGTTGGAGAAATATTGAAACCTTTGAATTTGCCAAAAATAACTTGCTTCTAAGTGTGAAGCACAAAGGTGTTGAAGTGTGATATTTGGCCTTCTTCCCTTGTGTTCAAATGGAAGGCATATAGACTTTTTTTCTGAAAGATATTTATGTTCCCTTCTCATCCAAAAGTCATCTTCTGCCTTCACAAAATAGACAACATGACAAAGAAGATTGTATAGAAATATTAAAGCAGTATCTCAAAAATATTAGATAGAAAGTGGAAGTTCTAGCAAAGATAAGTTTTTCCAAGTGAAGAATAACCACTCAGCATCCACAATATTGTTCATAAAGTTAATGTTTAGGCGTGGTTGTCACAAAGCCCTGATCTGAGGCCTCCACAGAAATTGCAGACAGATCTAAAAAGACGAGTGGGAGCGAGGCGGCCTACAAACCTGAGTCAGCTACGTTAGATCTGTTTAGAGGAATGGGCTAAAATTAAAGAAAACTATTGTTGGAAGCATGTGAAACTATACCAAAACATCTGGCCCAAGTCATAAAGTTTAAAATTAAATCCTACCAAATACTCAATATGGCTTTATCTTTTTGAATTTTAAGAAAATGAAATGTTTTCAAAAGATTTAATCTTTATCCCAGTATTTAGGAAATTGTAATAATTTAGGTAATCCTCACAGACCTAAATCAGAAAAAGTGTAGTCTGGTTTAATGTCACAGTTGGGAATAAAAGTTGTTTTTTTTTGTTGTTGTTGTGCATTTTAAAATCTTTATGCCCATTCAAAATTTAGAGCTGCAAGCTTTTAGAAGCAAAATAGTGAAGTCAGTGAGTTGTGAACTTGATGGAAAAAGTTGTAACAGCAGCACTGATTACATCACAAACTTTGATTTTTTTTTAAATTTTTTTATAATTGGGCATGCCTCTCCGATTTCAAGTCAGCATAAGTCTTGTGAGTCTTACAGGGACGCCTGAACAAAGTTTAAACAAAACCACTTCCTGCCTTCTATTCAAAAGCATCCTACTGCACAGGAAGAAACTGGCAGTCTGCTTGTGCCTCTTCTGCCATCATGACACTCCCTTTTAGACAGATCCCCCCTCTGCTGCATTGCATCTCTTTGCTGTCTAGTGGCGACTTCTTTCTCTTTTGCTCACAGACATCTGACCGTACGTTGACACCCTGGTCAGTCTGGCTAACCTGGATAATCTGATTATGTCACTTGAAAGTGATGGTTTACAAGAGATAAACTGAGCAGATTCAGACTTCCATTACAGATTACGACACTTTTTATAGTTTACTGGGTGAGCTGTAACAGAATTGCTCTAAACGGAAAACTGTCTGAAATATCAAGGCTAACCAAAGAGAGCACGTTCAGTGGTGTCACTTTCTTTTACCTGCTTCTTGAATTTAATCTCAACTGCACTGACTTTCTGTAGCTTTATGAATTGTAGAGTGGACCTTGTTCTCTGTAATGCGTGCCAAGTTGAATTGGGATTAAAACAGCCCTCCACCACAGGGAGCAGGGGATTAAGCTCTGGGCTCGCAAGTCTGTTCTTTAAAATAAGATTTGTGGTTGGAACAGCAATTTTGTTATAGTTGCTTCTGCTGACCAATCAAATTGTTTAAGGGATTTTGTTTCTTGATTTCTGTTTTGTTGTCACAAATGAAGTAACCGTAAATAAGACTTTTTAGGAAAGACAGTTCACCCTATTTACTGTTTTTTTTTAACCCAACATTAAGAGTCCCTCCTAAGATAAAGAGACCCCAACCATAAGCTTAGTTTTGTCCAAATCTTGTACTTTCCACTAGATCATTGGTGCCCAAAGGTGACATATACATTCAGAAACACTCTGCCTGCTGTAGCTTCCATAGAGAAAAACACAGAGAGAATATAAAGTTATTGTTGGCAATCGCTGCACAAATGGAGAAGAGTAGGAAAAAACCACAGACAAAGCTCAAGCTACTTTAACAAAAAGAAATGCTTTCAGGTCAGTCTGAAAGGTGTATGGATTGTCTGCTTCTCAGACTAAAACTGGGAGCAAGTTTCACAGGAGCAAAGCCTGATGATTAAAAGCTCTGCCTCCCGTTCCACTATCAAACCTGCAGATTGGAATTTTTCAGTAAAAGCTATTTATAAAAAGTGTTTGAAATTTGTCTTTCTATGCTTTCTGCTGTAATATAGCATCTGTAATGCATGCAAAAATAGAAACATGAGTTGTTAGCTTTTCCTAGAACTAGTGGCTTTATTATGCAGCTATAATTTCAGGATCGAGCAACAATCATTCAGCTAAATTAGTTCAGTACTGAGAGGGTATTTGGTGCCAAACTAACACTGATACATAGCAGATGTTTGGAACATATTCATTGTAGTTTTTTTTTCTTAACAATTCCATCTTGGGCTGCTACTTCTGAAGTTGTTGATGTCCACAACATTAAAGGGGCTTCTGCAAACGGCAACACCCAGATAACGAAAGAGGAAGAGAATGCTGTTGATGGGAGGCATTTCTCCACAACTGATACTCTGCAAGTCAGACGAAGGTCACTGTTGCATCGCAGAATGTGTTTGTACATTTTGCAAGTATTTAAAAAAATTTGAGGATTGAGAATTTAATTTGAATGATGAACGATTCAGTGGAGATCTTTAACAGAAGTCATAATAACCCGCATTTTTCTGACCGTTTTCCTATCTCGCATAAACAGCCTTGTGAAAAATTCATATCTTTAGTTTTTAATTCTAATTAGGTGATTGCTTCACTGCTCATTGATCAAAATGTATCAAGAAATGGTTAAATTCTTGTGACACCATATTTATTGGATCTAGAGTCAGAATTAGTTCAGACAAGTTTAAAAAGTAGAATTGGGTTTTAAGTAGAATAAAGTTTCAGATATAAACAAAATCATTTTAATCATTTTATTTAGTGCCAAACTTGTGAATTTCTCTGTGTGCAGGAATAATTCAATAATTCATTCAGCTACAGACAGAGCCAGCAGAGACTGGATGTTAACCTAATTTGACTTGCCACAACCATATTTTAAAGTTAAGCTTGATAACTTTTCTTGGCCTGGTCAGGACAATTATGTGCAACTTAGTATTCCAGAAAAATTGTCGGCTGGATTTTGCAAACATTTGAAATGACAGGAACCTTCAAGTAATAGTTCCAAGAGGAATGGGATGTTTTTACTTTTAAACAATCTGGACAGATGTAAAGGCATAGAGCTGGTTGTTCTTATTGGTGGCTGCTTTGTCGTAAGAATGCGTAGTAGAACACAAAGTTGCATATTAAGGTTGTTTGGATCTTTAATTGTTAGAAGATTAGAAGATTACTTTTATTGTTTAATGTCTTAGATCTATAACTTCATTGAAGAGTTGTTTAAAGACACACCCTCCTAAGGACAACACATGCTCTGGTCTCTAACAAGAGACTTTGTACCCTCACTGGAGAGTAAACAAGAGATGATTGACGTTCGTAATGTGTTTTGTTGGCTGTGAACCTTTATAACTTGGTCATACAGATCCACCCATGTCATCTTAAAGGCATTCCCACTTTACAAAATGTGCTGAGTGTTTCTCATGATCCTCACATGTTTGAATCATGGTCTGGGTCAGGGACACTGCACAAGTACAGTCTTCCTGATGAATTTGGTTGAGCTTATGCATTTAGATAAATTAGTTTTTTGCTCTGTATTATCTGACACTTTTATTCAAAGCTTTCTCTTTTTACCCTGTTGATTTTATTTTGGAAGTTCTTGCAGGAAGTTCTGATTCATATTTTCAACAATTGAGCTCTCCTTTTTCTTTTTGTCAGGATGTTGGATTGCTTGCTCTTTTATTTAGGTGCCAAATAGGCTTCTGTAACTGGTCAAAAATAAGTTTTGCCTTTGTTACTGGACTTGGCAGGTCCTCTGAACTTTGTTCCGATCTCGCCTCAACCATTCAGACTATGCTTGGTTCATGTGCAGAAGGAAAGACTTTCATAAACAGTTTATCTTTTTTAATACTTCAGTCTGGAAAATTTATCTGAAAGGCAGATAAAACAGCAAATTAATATTGTCACTTGATACAAGGTCTTTAGATGGATCACCCCAAGGCATACAACACAACTCATGACCAGCATGATGAAGCTATGTGACGCAAGCTTTCACAAATTTCCCTCTGTGAACAAAAATACTGCTGCTAAAAGCAAACGAGAGTCATTTACTAATAAGGTGTCAACATTTGGAAATACCTGGGCTCTCCAGAAGGCGGTGTTTTGTTTTCCACTTTGGATCGCAGCTTAGACAATGACAGGAAGGCCTGTTTTTGGGACTGTTGTGAACACAACAACAAGCCTGTCCTGCTTCAGGAGACAAGTCATTCTTTGTTTTAAGTACAGGAAGTGAAGTTTAGCTGGAGAAATGTTTAACCCATGCAGCATGTTCCTAGGATGTACTGTCAAGCTTCAGTCAGCTTCTTTTTTTCTTTGATTTTGACTATCAACATTATTTATTATATTAAATTTATCTTCTGTAGAAGATAAAATCAAACTCGATGTTTGAATTAGCTGCTGCTTCTTTCATCTCGTCATACGTTTATGCTTTTAGAGTTCTTATTTGGCACTCCATTTTTTTTTTTTATATGAAAATAAATCTTTAACGTGATGCTTTGTACCCTAACCCTATTATGAACTGGGTTGCATCACTGCTTTCACTACATTGGCTGTGAATATACTTCTTCTATGTGTTTGTATATTAGTTGCATAATAGATACCATATTTTTGGGAGTATAAGCCGCTACATTTTTTTCCACACTTTGAACCATGCGGCTTATAGCCCGGTGGGGCTTTTTTGTGGATTTTTCTTCCAGGGGGCTCTTTAGCAGGAAGTGAGTCACTGGAAGTCATAATTGGAAATCAAAGAAGAAAGCACTAATTTTCATTTAAGCTCATGCTAGCAGCAAGCATGACGGAGAAATGTTTTCAAACTCATACCCGCTCATCGTGGAAAAAACATGAAAAAGTTCATATGATGCCGCTTTTAAGTTGCTTAAGTGCACCGTGCTGCACTTAAGCTCGACGTGAACGAATAATGAGGCGTGGAAAATACGGTACTTGTTTGCATCAGTGTTGTGTGAATGTTGAACAATATCTGATGTAAATGTACTCTGCCTTTCAAAAGTATTCATATTCAATGAGATTTTTCACATTGAAACCACAAGTTCCAGTACCTGTTACTGGAATCTTAGGCACATTCTTTAGGTTCATTCTTAAATGTTTGTATTGTACAATGAACATGTTTCCACCACAGTTTACTACTGTTGACACGAGAAGCAGCCATGTTGAAACAAAAAGTTGTCCAAGTCATAACTGGGGGTCGGTGGAGAGCTCCCACTTTCCTCGGAGGAAATTCAACTTTGGGGGCCTTCCAGTTTTTTTTTTACATTTTATTTATTTTTTTTTTTACAGAGACACACTCACACTCAAATAGACATGTGGTGATAATTGCAATAAAATCAGGAATAGCAAAGTGTTCCATCAGGTGGCTTAAGCAAAAATACATAGCACATTTTTAAGAGTTTTGCTTGTAAAAATCTTTAAAAACCATCATCATCCGTTTCCTCCCACCTCAGAATGGCTGCCTTGTGTCGTGTGGCTGAATGTCACCACAAGTTGAAGGTTCAAAAGGATGGGATAGTTTTGAAAGAAAATTTATTGTGATGAAACATCTTGTGAGAATTTAAATGGGAGCCAAAACTCTTCAGTCACCTTTTCCTTTCCAAATATTAGGCTTTGACAGGAGTCGGAAAGTAAAAGTAATTGCTGAATATATTTCATGGTAAGTTACTAACATAAAGTTGGGTGTAGAAAACAAAAGCAGACTTTCCATTTCAGTGTGTAGTTCAGTTGTGCTTTATGAGTCATCTGAACCACTGGTCATTACCATCAGGCTATTTGAACACATTATTCTTTGGGGAGCCTGATACACATACTTCATTGACTTTGATTTGAAAGTACACCGTGCACCTTAAAATGCTGACACGCAGTTTGGTAAACTGCCTCTGAGCACCTGCACAGCCTTAATGAATCTAAACAAGGCACTGTGTGTGCATGTGGGAGAGAAAGCTAAAAGTGAAGGGAGGTTTGATTATCTGGCAAGAATTAAACCTATAAATGCAACATAAGCAAGTTAAGTCACCATGAATTGCTGTGTCCTTAGAGCCTCAAACTGGAGGTGGGTAATGAGCAGCAAAGTAATACCTTGGTAAGATTTAGTGTCAAAGTTATTAGGATCCAGGTAAAAGCATTGTGATAAATAATGACATCACTTCCAAGCTGAAGGTAATATGTAACATACTCGTACCACAATGATTCACCATGCTCACAAATCATTCACTAGATTTTGGAATGATTTTTTTTCCCTCTGCTGATTTCACTGGAGATAATCTGGCAGAGACTGTATCCATGAAGCAGCTGTTAATCTTGTAAAGGAAATTACATCAACTTTAAGTGACAGGAGCAACCGCAAAGCTAGAAAACCTGCTCAACATTTACTTTTCAATTTGAACAAACGTGGCTCATTTTGTTCACTATTTACATTTTTTGTCTCAATCAAATGTAGAAAGCTGAAAGGAGTGACTGTAAAAGTGTCTGCAGCCTCCTTTCCAAAGTATGCAGGACTCTGTGTGGGGGTGTTGTCTGTAACAATGCTTCAACACAGTGTTTAATTTTATGGAGAATCAATCATTATGGCCCTTGTAGATCTTGAAATTACCTTTTAATGCTTGTTCTAGGTTGTTTTTTTTTTTTTTACTTGCTCAATTCAAAGGACAAACTTAAGAAATTGTACAAACATTTGTTTGTATTTTGATTTAGAATTTATTTAGCTCTACACAATTTCTTTGACATTATGTTACCATCAGAGTTTAGACATATTTTGTGATTTAGTTTTGGATCCACATAGCAAAATATATTCCAGTTTTGTTGGAACATACAAGGCAGCAGGTGCAAGAAAATCCAATATTGACTCGTTGACGACATGGAGGCATTCAGCCGCCAAGTTTCTGTGAGCTGGAATGTGTGGATTTTAGATGGTTGTGTAAAAACAGTATAGTAGCTGAAGCACTGCTTGGAAAGAAGCAGAAAAAGTTCACATTAATTTGAACTCTTCCATATTTTGGTACATTACAACTACAAACTTCATGTATTTTATTTGGATTTTGTGGGAAAAGAAAAACAAAGTAATGCACAACTGTGAAGAGCACAGACAAAAAAAAAGGAAAATTTTAGTTTTCACATTTTTCTCCTACTCGAGTCTTTATGGGGGGGGGGGGGGGGGTTTTTTCC
>VMRN01000002.1:13994769-14023471 GCA_010277015.1 Poeciliopsis turrubarensis
GTGTCGTGGGCGGCGGGGGGGGGGGGGAGTTTTTCCACTGAAGTGGAATATGTTTTTTTTCCCCACTTAGTTTCCCATGAGTGGATTTTTTTAATTTATTTATCTGATTTGTCAATATGAGCAAAACCACGTCTTTTGAAATTTCAGCTAAAAGTTCTTTGGGGATATTGTTACAGTGTGTCACATTAAATCTAAATGAAACACACTGTGACTTTGAAAATGTTCAAAGTGTACGAATGTTTTAGGAAAGTCATGAACCTGTTTTACATAAACTAGCTGGGCTTTTCTTATCCTGTGGGTGAATTATTTTATGATATTGTCGTTTTTCTTGTCAAGAGTTTACAGTAACTAGTTCAAAGCAGGTTTACGCTGAATTTGCTTGGGTTCAAAGTGATGTCTCTTAAAACCTTTTGCATTGGTGTTTTTTTTTCTGCAGGTGGATGGAGGCCTGCTTAGATGAGGGCTTGCCCCCCACCACCGAACTGGAGGAGGGACTCAGGAATGGAGTTTATCTAGGAAAACTTGCTAATTTTTTTGCCCCTAAACTGGTGTCTGCAAAAAAGATCTACGACAGAGATCAGGCTCGTTATAAGGTAAATTTTCAAATTCTCTTAATCTGCTTCATCTAAACTGCCTGGTTTCACAATCGTTTTACACTTCCTGACAGGATTCAGTCAAACTGAAACATGCAGCTTTTATGCTGGGAACTTTTACATTTTTTACTTACACATTGAGTGTAGTCTGGCATAATTTTTACATCATCTAATAAGTTATTGCTTTTAGCTGTCTCAGATTGAAGACCAGTTGAGCACATGCTTTATTTCTAGTCCTTTGCTGTTTCTTTTTTTGTCCTCAGAGCAAAGGGCTACATTTCAGACACACTGACAACACAGTGCAGTGGCTCAGAGCCATGGAGTCAGTGGGCCTTCCTAAGGTAAGAAGCTGGTTTCTTTTTTAACAGGCATTTATGTGAACATAGGCTTTCAAGAAGAAAGTTAGTTTGAGGAAATTGGAGCAGTAGATTTATAGACCAGTCTGTCGTTTTGAAGAAAGAACTCGGGTGAAACGTGAAGCCCTCTATTTACCTACCAGTTGATCCACATTCCTGCCCTCACCTATGGTCATGAGGAGAGCTGGACTTTTTGGCCCACCATGACTACTTCTGATATGCAAAGGTGCATATCTGCAGAACATAGCTGCATGTTGTGTTTCAAATATCAAAATAAATTGTGGCAGTCTTCAAAGAAGAACGTAACTATGTTTAAAACATTTATACAATCTTTCTCTACTTGGAGACTTTCATCTTAGGAAAGTTGGCTACAGTGTCACAATTCCCATCTTGAAAGTGGAAGAAACTCTGATGGAGAGGAGATTTCATTGGCTCAAACCAATGTGCTTAAAGAAAATCCACCAAATGGCTGTTGTGGTCAAAAAAAAACCCCAAAAAACTATTTCTAATATAATTTTTTTGATCAGATTATGACACCCCCCCTTGGCCCATAAACGTACAGACGCCTCCCTGGTGATGTGTTCTGGACATGTCCCACCTTGAGGAAAACTCAGGACAAGTTGGAGGGACTGGGAACACCTTGGGATTTTCCCAGAAGAACTGGCCCAAGTGGCTTGGGATAGAAGTCGAGGCTGCTTTACTTAAACTGCTGCCCGCTGGACCCGACCGCTGCTTAAGCAGAAGATGGATGGAATCATGGACAGAATGGACAGATGAATGGACAGAAAAACAGCATCCATCTTCTTCCTGAATATTGCATCTGAGCATTCCCATGGTGGAGATCTTGAATTTGTCATTCTTGTATTTTTACCTTTTTATTTAAAGACTAGCTAATTTAAGTCTATAAAACCTACCAGAACATTTATTTTTCATTCATTGAACAATAAATATTCTGTGATATCATATTAGTTTAGAATACCAATTATGGTTTCTTATTTCAGATATTTTATCCAGAAACCACAGATGTGTATGACCGCAAAAACATGCCCAGGGTGGTGTACTGCATACATGCACTGAGGTAAGACTGAAACAAATTATTTTTATTTATTTATTTTATAATTTTTATGCATTTCTTTGTTCTTTTAGTTAAAATGGAAATTAGTTACTGAGTAGATTCAAATAAAAAGTAGTCTATTTTATGCAGCTGTTTGCTTTTTATATTCTTGGCAGTGACACAGCCTAAATGAGACTGTTACCTTCACACTTTTGTTGCTGTGAAAAAAATAGTTTTGGGCTGTCATTAAAAGATTTTTCCATCCAAAAAAAACAGAGCCAAGAAATTTGTTTCAATGCTGAGTTTTTGTTTTTGCTTTGAAATACAACTCACAAAATAACCTAGGATAAAGTTTTGCAGCTCTTTCCAACAAAATTAGGCAAAATCTTCTACAAATTGTCTCACTGGGGGTGTAGACATAAGCATCAGACTGTAGTGTTGGAAAGTCTGATGGAATCATGGATCAGGAGTTGAGATTAGTTAGAAATACCTTTACCCATATAAAGATAAATGGCAAGATAACCTAAAAGTAAATAAAGATAAAGTTTAAAAATACAGACCTAATAATCACCCTTCAGGACCTACAGAAATACAATCTTTTCAATGTTATATGAAAAGAAGAAATGGTACTGGGAAGGGATATGAAACAGAAACTGAAAAAAAAAACTGTATTTCTGCTCTGATAACGCAATGGGTTCACTTCCTGTCCAACAGACATTTTACAGTTTGTGGCAAATGGTTACAACTCATACATGACATCATGTTGAAATAGGGTTAATTTGTAATACAATTTTCCGTTTCACAGCCAGGTCATTTTCTAAGTTAACCTTTCTTATGAACAATAAATTAAATCTTCCAGCTGATTTAAAAAAAACTTTTTTCTGTATTAATTTAAATTTGAGCAGTTTATTGCTTAAGCTGCAGAACAATTCCTGTTCTTATAGTTTCATTACGTTTGGTGTTTAGGAATGTGTTCAGGATTAAAAATAACTCTTACTGTTGTAAGCAAATTTATCCTTATGTGAGGCACTTTTGATCTGTGAAAACCAAATGAATGAATTACAGGATCTATTTTAGTCTTTATCCATTTGCTCATCCAATTTGCGTTTTAGGGAGTGGGTTTGTGAGCTGCCTGGATTGTTTTCTGTGTTGCAGTGTTTCAGTCAGGTCCTGGGAGAATTGGTTTCCTTCCCTCCATATTCACACACGTGCACTTCCTTCCTGCATGTCCAACTAAAGTCCTACAAAGCAGAGAGACAAAGTAAAAGCAGTAGGCGTTTCACACGTGGACTGTTGTTAAAAACTGAAGTGAAACTAAAATTCACTTGAGAAACATTGTGCATTTTGAACCTCAACTCTGGACACTAATGGAAAATGGGGGGGAAAACAAACCAAACAAACCCTAAAATAATAAATAGTTGTTTGTCTGGGGAGAGGCAGTCACTCCAAGCCCTGTCAGGTAAATGTTAGAGCTGCCTTCATTACCGTGAGTCAGCTGTTAGTGCTGATATCTGAACCTAAATCAGCTGCCTGTGTCAAAACACTAGCCTTTGTATAAGCAAATTTTAAATGGGTGTTTGAACCCCCCCTTGTTCCAATGTCAGAGTGCAGCAAATGTTTACTCAGTCACACACAAAGTGATCAAAGAGCAGAATAGCTACAAGCTGCTGACCTACAACTCCTCTGTTTAGAGCTGTCCTGATGCCAAACCTCCACAAATATCTATAATTCATCACCACTTACCAGATACCTGAGAGAAGATAAAAGTTTAATGCAGTTTCCAGTCACCTGCCTGTTGATTTCACAGCTTTGTATGGAGTCTGCTGCCTGTCCTCAGGTAGAGCACTGTGTAACACAATCCAATGCTACCCTCCAGTGGTGTAAGGCAGGTGGACCTCTATAGCAACAAGCATGAGAGAAAAATAAAAATGGATTGTTTAACTTTGTGTCACTTCTGATTGCTTTTAACCCAAATGTTTTATGTCTGTCACGATTTGTCTCAGCTTGTACTTGTACAAACTGGGGATTGCACCACAGATCCAGGACCTGCTGGGGAAAGTCGCCTTTACAGGTGAGATCTGTTGAAAACATAAAACATTTTGTATTGGTAATTTACAAAGTATCATTTTGTAACATATAATGTCCTTAATAACAAAAGTGAACTATTTATTACTACCTTTTTAGGTAACTGTGCTGCTGTGACTGCATTACATAACAATTATAGGCCCACAAACATAAATACTGGTTTGAAAAACACATCCATTTGTAATAAGTTTCTTCAGGACAACAGTCACATAAAGAAGTCTGATTTGTTTTAATTAAACAGCTCATATTTCCACATTTATTGATGCATAACGATGCCCGCATTGAATAAACTGGAAAAATACTGAAACTATACTAATGATAGGGAGTTTTGGGAATTTTTAAACATCACTTGGAATTTATTGTAAAAACGATAAATCAAAATTATTTTTATTGTAATAAACAATTCGATAAATTTTCACCCCTAACAAAAACCTTCATAAACTATTACCATGCAAGAGGACAGTTGTCTTTTTGATCTAGTTTTCTTCGTTTTGAAATTTATTTTAAAAACATAAATCATGGGTGCTTTCAAGCACACTTTGTGTGAGAGAGTGAGAGTACACTTATTTAAACAGTTTGTTGCTATTGGCTGTAATTAACTTAGAAAATTTTCTCAGTGACAAATGGCTTTGGTTTTCCTCTCTGTGTCATATTCTGAAAATTAGTAATAAACCCTTTAAACAGCTCTAAAAGCAAACGGGGTGCCCAACCTGGTACAATTAATTCACCTAATGAAGTGGCTGGTGAAAGTATCTGGTAGTTTAATGAAGCAATTTTGAAAATGATGCATACTGTCCCATTTTAGGAAAGTGTAAAATGTTTTCTCAAAACATGTTCCCTCAGGAAAACTGTAAAAGTAAAATAAGTAACCCTTCATATAATATATTGCAGCATTTAATATTCATATTGTGACTTTCTGTCTTGTAGAGGAGGAGATCAGTAACATGAGAAGTGAACTGGAGAAGTATGGCATTCAGATGCCTGCTTTCAGTAAAATTGGAGGTATTCTGGCCAATGAGCTTTCTGTGGATGAAGCTGCTTGTGAGTCATTATTGCTTTTTAAGAAATTAATGACATAATAAATTATCTATACAACTAAGGCTAATTATTGTAAATACACTTCTGCTGTAGTACATGCTGCTGTAATTGCCATCAATGAGGCCGTCGAGAGAGGCCAGGCATCGGTGACAATGGGAGCGTTAAAAAATCCCAACGCAATGCTGAGGAATACGCAGGAAGTCCTGGCTCAAGACTACCAGGATACACTGAAGCAGGATAAGGCTCGCAAGCAGGATCAGTCATCAGGAAGGGTGAGGAAACCAACCTTATTGCTCATTTCATTGTTTGTTCCATAGTATTTTAGGTCTTGCTGTAGAAGTAGTTTAGATCTTTAACTTCTTGTTTAGAAATGGTGTTGCTATCACAAATGAGCCAAAATTTAATTAAACTCTCAAGTATATGAATCTGAATTATTTTGGCTTACCAGTAGAAACAGTTTTTGTCCTGCAGTTTTTATGCTACATGACTATGACTGGCAGTAATGTAAGAATCGGCTCAATTTTTCTCCAACATAGCCCTTTGAATGTTTGCTGACTAGTTCTAAAAAGGTTAATGTCATAAACATTTTTCTCAAAAGACATGTCAATTTATGGTTTATGGAACCAATTAGTTCCATAAACCATAAGTTCCAATCTAATTAGTCAGATTGCAAAAGGGAATCCATCTGAAAACACACAAAATGTCTACTTTCCATGGACAGAGTGTTAATAACCTCACTTCTCTGACAATACGAACATAGGTTTATGGACAACCTCTAGCTATTTTATTCTAAAGCCAAGTCACAAAATAATAACAAAAAAAAAAAAAACTAGACAAAATTTACTGTTTCATGCCAACTAAGTAATTTTTTTTTATTTTTTATTTTTTAACATATATATTTTTTAATAAATTATAAGAACGATCATGCAGGTTAACTGAAGTCGTTTTTCACTCCACATCCTCTGCTTGCACATTCCTGTCTCTGCAGTGTCAGCTGTATTTACCAGACTTTAGACCCCCACTGTGCCTCCCAGTCTCTCCTCCCACTCTTTACAAATATTGTACAAACAGGAACTTTGCATTTTCTTCACATGACTTCAGATGTGATATGTGAAATATGAAAGCCACGGCAACTTCATACGAACTACACTTTATGGAACAAATGTTTAGTAAATGTGAATCAGTATATATTTTTATTTTCTGTGTTAGCGATCTTCAGTTGCTACAGAAGAAAGAGATGTTTATGAGGAGCTGCTGACTCAGCAGGAAATCCAGACTTGTATTGATCACGTCAACAGTAAGGATGTGCACACATGACATGCTTATCAGTTTCTCAAAGCACTTATCTTTGCGTGAAGACATTATTCCCAAGTATAAAATGTATCTACTTTTAAGAAATTAATTGGATTTCTTTTTTTTTTTATGTAAATGTTGAATGAAAACTATGTTGTACATAACTAATTTTTGCCTCCAGCCCAGGCAGCAGTGCAGAAAGTGAATGAAGCCGTGTTGCTCCAGGATGAAGCTGCTCTACTGGCTGCTCTCAGACTTGAAGCCCTGTCCCTGCTGGGGGTCCAGGATGCAAACGGCGGCTGGTATCTGGAACATTTTACGGCTTACGTCCAACAAAAGTCAAAGGTACAATTATTTTTTGTCATTTGTTGAAATTTTTACATTTTAAGGCTTCAGTTCTTTATCGCAGTTTATAGAGCAACTGTGATAAAATGGTAATCAGTGATTTTGATATGGCTGATTGATAGAAGTTATCCACTATGACCCTGAATAGAATCATTTGATTAATTAAGTTAAGATCTGTGGGGAAAAACAACACAATTTTATAAATTTAACTGAGTAAATACCACGTATTTGCAGAGATGGCAAAAACATAATTAACTCTGGGTTGAAAGTGTGAAAAATTCATAGCATAAAACATCTTTTATTGCAGAAGCATAATATCAGAGTGAAAACAGTGAAAATTACTTAGGATGTCAATCCATTTCTTTACCTGCTTTTTCTTGGTGGTTTGTGGGGTATCTGGTGCCCATCTTCAATGGTTGGCTGCAATTTTTTGGTGTGGATACAAGGAAAGGGTTACTGGTACCCCTAACATTTTAAATTAAACACAATTACTGCAGATTTTTAGATTATACCTTCCTTTTTTTAACCCAAGTTTTTAGAAACCTTTAATTGGTAATCAATTACTTTCTGTGTCACTGGAGTACAAATATATCCATAAACAGAAGCATATCGCTTCTGTCTACTGCCTGTTAGGCTGGATGATGATCCATGTTTATTCTACCATTGCATACAGTGGGGAGGATGATGGGGAGCTCTGTTTTAGAGAGGTGAGGCAAAGAGAGGCGTCATACCATCCCCAAGACAAAAAATATTTTCACAAGTGTACATTTCTAAAGTTTGTTAAACTCTGGTGGGTCTGTAAGATTAGGTGACATGAAGATTAAAACGCTAGATGCAAAAGGGAGACAGACCTTCTCTTGCTGATTTAACAAATGCTGAATAATTGATTGAATTGTCTTACTAATATGCTTGAACCACAGAATGGAGGGAGGTCGGTAGTCCTGGACAAAGAAGAAATTCACAGAATTATCAGCACCTGCAATGATTTTGCTGAGGCAGAAAAACGAAGTAAGTCCAGTTTACAACTCACCCACTTTATTTCCTGGTGATAAAACTTAAAGATTTTCTCAATACTTGCTAAATACAGAAACAGATTGCTTGCAAGGTTTAGTAAAATTCCCATCAATACTAATTTTCCATTCTGTGTTTCTATGCGAGATTTAATGTTCACACTATAAGAATAGGTCCAAGTCCTTTTATTAAAAATGTATCTTTTTGCAACAATTTATTGAACAGAACTTGAGGCAGTTGCACGCATCAACACAGCCATTCGTCTGGGCAGTGCTGCGGAGACGGTGGAAGAGCTGCTGAACCCTGAGGCGCAGCTTCCAATCGTCTACCAGAGTGCTGCTAACCTGTATCAGGCTGAACTGTTCAGTCTGCAGCTACAAGGAGGACGGGTCAGATTGAGTTTAATACTGCAGCTCTGTGCGCGTATAAATGCTAAAACAACGTTGCGTTTAGTAGCTTTTCTTTCATTTTTAATAAAAAGCAGAGTTTTTTTCAGGGATAATCTGTTTGTGGTTCATCACGTTGTGTCTCACAGTCTGGACTGAGTCATGAGGAGCTCAGCGTAGCTGTGGAGATGCTGTCGGCTGTTGCGGTTCTAAACGAGGTGCTGGACACGAAAGACCCGCAGGCTGTTATTGAACAGCTAACAGATTCTCCACTGGGCTTCACAAATATAGAGCATGACAACCTCAACAGGTATGGTGGATGAATTATTTATTTTTAAGTTTATTTTGTCAGGAAGGTTTCTGCAGTTCATTAGATGTTTGCCAACCCCTGGTTATGGTGGAAATTAGTGAATTTTAGAAGAGGAGGGAATTATTTTATAAAAAATGTTTTGGAACCTTCATAAGGATGCAAATGCAATTCATGATTCTTCTATGGAATCCATTTTAAATTCTACATAACGCTTCTTCATAGGTATGCTGACATGCTAATTGAAGAGAGAGCTGAGACCCTTTCCAAGAGCCAAGAGTTTCTCACTTGGAATGATGTTCAGAAATGCATCGACATGGTTAACATTCAAGTCCAAGAGGAGCATGAACGTGAGACATACACATTTTTGGTTCTAGACAAATAATTAACCTGTGTAACCATGTGTTAACATTGTTTTTAAGCATCCAGTGATATTTAAGAGATTACTTTGTTTTTTTCTGTCAAACTTTCAGGTATAATAGCTATTGCAGAGATTAATGAGGCCCTCAACTCAGGAGATCATCAGCAGACTCTTGCGGCTCTGCTTCTCCCTACAGCCAAGCTGACAGGAGTAAACCCAGCCACATCGAAGCACTACCATGATGTTCTTCATTATTCTAAACATCTTCTCTGCCAGGTAATATAATAACCATCTTGATCAAAATATTTTAGTTATTTAGAAATGGGCTTTTGAGGTCTTGAAGTGCATTTGAAAGATTTAGCTTGGTGTAGCTAAAATGAGCATTTTTTAAAAACTTCATCCTCATAACTTACTGCGCGAAACACATGCTGTTTTTTTATTCGCTGTTATCAGAAATTCATCATCAACAAAAAGCTGAAAAACATCAGTCTGTCTGCATTTACTCTATATAGTGTTGCCTGGAATTGAGTTATTTAATTTAATACGCTTTTTTGTGGTATTAAAATTCATTTAATATGGCTGTATTACTGGCAAAATGAAACTTTACAGATTTTATTGTTACAATGATTGATATGTTTGAACTGTAGAGTGGTTTTCCTCATCCCTCTTCTCTACAGTACTCTTGCAAAAAGTCTTTTCTTTACATCCTGTTGGAGATAGAAATATCCAGTATTAAGCTATAACTGCTGGCCTCTGTAGTATCCTATTACAAGAGATGAATTGTATCTCTGAGTCTCCTGTCAAGGAAAGGAGCATGCACAGGAAGGGATCCAGGCAACTGTGGAAACAGCAGAGACAAATGGCTAATCTATAGTATCCATACAGTGTGTCATCCCCACTGGAAAACAGGCGGATGTAGTGAGCAGCATGCAGAACGCCACTGGGGAGAAAACACACCAGGAAGATGATAAAAACCAGAGTGCTCACTCTGGTGAACAGTTTCCAGTCGCAGGAACTTTGCTCCAGGTGGTAAATCACTGCGACGTGGGTGTAAATGCAAACCATGAATGGTAGTAAGAAGCCTAGAAAAACTAGGATCAGTTTGTACGGCACCAGCGGCGAATGGGAGGGTTCTTCTAGAGGAAGTACATCATGGCACGTCGTGATCTCCAGCCTTCTGATGTGGTAGCTCTGCTTGACCAGCAGCTCAGGCACAATAGCTGCTCCATACAGAAGCCACACAACCACACACATCCAAACCGCCAGGCTGGTTTTAGCCATCCTTCTGTACAGAAATGGCTTGACCACAGCCAGATAGCGCTTCAGGCTGATGCACGCTATAGTCTGAGCCGAGCAGTAAACATTTCCAAAAAATAAAGCTGTAATAAGCCGACAGGAGATTTCACCAAATATCCAGTTGTTTCCGCTTAGGTGGTAGTGAACTCGCAGAGCAAGAGACAGGATGAGCAGCAGGTCCGACAGGGCCAGGTTCAGGTACAGGACCACTGTGGATAAAGTCTTTGAAGTGAGTCTGACTCTGAGGAACGCCAGAATGTAGGTGTTAGATGGGATTCCCACGAGAATTGTAAAGATGTATAATGAAGGTATGATCCAAGTGCTGATGGCCCCTGTGGTGTATATTGCTGCTGATCCATCAGGCTCCACATCCAGGTGAGGGTCCATGCTGGAGCGGAAAAGGTCAAGCTGCTGGTTTGTGTAGTTCAATTTATCAAAGAATCCCCTCAAACTCTTTGGCGGCGCAGTCGGTCGTCTTCCTTTTCCTATATTGAAAGAAAAAAAACATATAAATAGTTTTAATTAAATTTTATGAAAACAATCCTGAACTTGAAAATGTTCTTTTACTTCTCATAATTTCATGCCATTTATTGTCTTTTTAAATCACAGATGCCTTAAAATTATGCACATCATTCATACTTCTGACAGGTTTAGTTGTAAAGTTGTTTTTGTTTAAATCTCTCAGAAAATAGTAAACCATGTGAAATAAATAAATATATATATATTTTTATGTTTTATCAAAAAAAAAGACAAAAATGATTAGACTGACCACATGCTGTTGATGTATTTGCTAACCAGCCTTTTGAATGTTTTCACTGTTATTTTGATGATTTAGCTTTGATGAGTCTCTGCTGGTGAGTGTTTGTGATTGTAAGGCCTCTTTGACATCACCCTAATCTTTAATGTCTTATAGAAATTCTCCACTCAAATGAAATTGGGACTCTGGCTTGCTCTCCAAAGCACTTTGTATCACTTCCAGTCATCAGAAAGATGATTTAATGTGGATTACTTTAAAATAAATTTGCAACAAGTACAAATACTTTTTAATTTAACCCTAATTCGACCCTCTGTGAAGACGTTTTGTGGTCATCTTGTTAGTAAAAGGAAAATGTAATTACTTACCATCGACCCGACTGGTCTGTGCCACCACTAAACATAACAGAAATCCCCTCAAAAGGTTAGCCATAACGCTTTCAGACTGACTTCCCACGCTTCTCAAATCTCCTGTTCTTCACTTCTCTTGATGGTGGTTCCCTTCAGCAGTTCTCCACTGTGAATTTTGCTCTTCTACATCTCTGCAGCTCAAAAAGTTGAATCGGTCGTTGTTTGTTCTCCAGTTCAGCTCTTCGTTTGTGCGTGCTTATCTGTGTGTGATGTTATGGTGGCTTTTCCTGCTCTGGCCTGAAAACTGAATTCCCTTCTGCCTGCGTCAGGAACTTCCCTCTGACTCACGAAGGGTGAGGAGTGGCTTTGTGCCAGCCTATCAACAACTGTGAACAATAAGCAAATGACAACTTCTTTCAGCATTTCTTTCTAAGGTTTTGGTTGTTTTTAAACTTTTCATTTTCATTTTTTGCCGTTTGTTATTGTTTCTGGAATATAGAATGATTTTTTTTTGAAAGATTTAAAATTTTCCAATGAAAAGCAGCAACATTTTGAACGGTAAATTTGGATACTTGCTGATCTCTCAGCTTTTGTCTCAGTGTTAAGTTTGTTAAATTCAGACAAACAAACATCATCTATTGGATGTCTTGGGGTTTTAGTGCAGCAACTTCCTTTCTCAGGGATCTGTGGTCAAGGAGTAACCTTTGACTCAAACAGGGACTCTAAAATTAGCCGGAAAGGAAACAGACTCTAAGCTGCGTAAACAAAGTTTGCAGTCCTGGGGATCAACAAGGAGTCATATTGTCTCAATTTTGAGATCCCTTGGTTGATTATCATTTAGTTGCTGTGATGTATATCACTTATGCAGTCAGATATAATTTGTGTTGTGCATTAAAATGCCATACCACTGACGCATTGCGTTTGTCAGATTTCTTATCTCTGGTTTGTGTAAAGTTTTGACCTGCCAATACCAATTATAGCAGATTGCTTTTTAAAAACTATATAAAAAATGTTATTTAAATTATTTTACTAGCATACTGGTAGTGAGCTCAAAAATTATAAAACTGAATAGCTTTCCAGTTGCCTGCTTAAAGGCTTGTACTCTATTGCTCTCTATCCTTCTGAATACACAGCAGAGATGTCTTGACATGTCAGAGAATAGTTTTTAATGGCTTCTGACATCTCCTCTGACTCAGTTTTAGACACATAACCAAATGCAGAACAAGGCTAACTTTGAGTCTTCTTTCCTCAGTGACTGTGTCAATGTGTTACTGTCAACACAACTAGTTGGTGCTCAGATGGTCTGTGCACAGAGTGAGAACAAATTTGTATTTTTGAGTTTCCAACCAGCTGATCACTAGTCAAGGACAGTTGAGCTGGAAATTGTCCGATTCTGTTCATGTTAGAAAAGCGAAAATTTAGAGTTTCAAGTTTTTTTTCGACTTAAAACATTGTATATTTTTAATGAACTTGGTGCAGTTTGAAAACTGAAGTGACCTTTGGCTTTTTCCTTGTTGTAGAGTTCTGGAGATGAATCTGCAGTGCTCTGGTTGGACCAAATCCAAGAAGCTATACTAACAGCCAATCAGGATGAAGAAGAAGCCCTCACAAGTATGCATCAATAGTTTTGGGTCCCTCATAAACATCTAAACTCGTTAGTTGTTAGTTAGTTGTTTTCTGTCTGTGTCATTCAGACCTGAGTGTGTACCCTGAAGTTTGTTTCAGTTTGGTTTTAATAAAATAACCAGCATATTTTATTGAGTTTTTGAATCTCTACAGCAGTTAACAGCTTATACTACTGCTTTCAATTTTTCCATAAAATTAAATGTATTATCCTAAACTTTGCTAAAACATGTGTTGTTTCAAACCTTTTGTGTTCAGTACTTGTATTGTTTCACCTTTAACATACCCAGCCCTGCTTCCTGTACTGAATTGGTCCTTATTCAGTTGACATCCTTCCTCAACATCGACCCTGATCTTGTATGTTTCTAGTGGCTGGAGCTGTTGCTCATATTAACAAGACTGTGGAGGAGGGAGATTCCCAGAAGACCTTGCAAGCTCTGCAGCGCCCCAGTGCAGGACTGAGAGCGGTGCATCCTGACTGCGCAGACACTTACCAAGTTGAACTGGCTCAGAGACAAACGGCAAATGCTAGTAAAGGTAAAGAAGCAGACATCATGTAGCAGTAGAAGAAAACTTTCACTCTCATTCCGTTAAGTTTAACTTAACCTTACAAAAGAGGTGATCTATGCTAAGACAAATGTAACAGTCAGTCTATTCCATGTTTCCTGCTCCCTGCAGTGAGAATGTTCATGTAAAAGAGGCGCAGTTTAAGAAAAAGTGCCTATATCTAGCTAATGTTCCAGGCGAGAGTCGGGGTCACCCTGGACAGGCTGCCAGTCTGTCCACTCACACCTAGGGAGAATTTAGAGACCAATTTACCTTTATTCGTGTTTTTGGACTGAGGGAGGAAGCTGGAGTACCCGAAGAGAACCCACGCATGCACAGGGAGAACATTCAAACTCCATGCAGAAAGACCCTGGGAATCGAACCCAGGACCTTCTTGATGCAAAGCAACAGTACTGCCAACTGCGCCACTGTGCAGCTCTTTCCAGAACTACAAATTTTACTTTGTGCTCTAAGTAGCCTCATCAATTTCATTTGGAGACTCTGTTGGGCCATATTGTTATAACATTTATTGTATCACCATGAAAGATGCTGATTGTTGGGTAAAATGATCCAGAAGCAGTGGAAATTTGTGAAATATTGAATTGTCTACTTTGCTCCAGGCAGTAGTGATGGCGTTTGGGTCAAACACAGCATCAAGGACAGATACGACTACTTCTATAATCTGGAGTCTGGGCAGGGCAGCTGGGAGGAGCCAGAAGGATTTGAGCAGAAGGCAGATCAACTCAGCAAAGAGGAGATCCAGGTAACTATGATTTTAGCAACTAATAACAGTTTACTCAACCAAGTAAGGATGCTTAATTGTTGTATCCACAAAGATTCAGTAGTGAGGTTCAGATTGACATGAACATTGGTCTGACTACTTGTGGCACTGACTAAACTTGTTTTCCCCTTTCCGTCAGAGTGTTGTCAACTCTGTGACTGCAGAATATAACCGGGAACAGCTATGGTTAGCAAATGAATCCTTCGTCACCCAGCTGCAGGCGAGGATCAGAGGTCACCTGGCCAGAAAAAAGCATTTGCAGAGAATGGAGTATCTACGCCAACAAGAACCTCATGTAGTTAAAATCCAGGTAATTAAGTTTCAGAAGGTAGAGCATGGACTATTTTTACTTTCATCTTTTGATCTAGTAAAGTGTCGATGGACCAGCTGATGACGCTCACATTTCAGCTTACGTGCTGTTCAGTTTGCTTATAGGGGATGATGTAATTAGTGTTACTGTGTAGAGGGCAATACGTCTGCTATTATGCAAAACATAGATAGACGCTTCAACAATCTTTTTTTGTGGGTGGAATGATCATATAACAACAAATCTACTGCAGTCTTTTTTTGGCAGTAGATTGTATTGCCGTCTCCTGGCATTTTAGTCTGTGACCATAAAATCCAAACATATGGGGTGTTTAGTTTGTTCTGTGGGCAGCTGAAAATTCAGATCATTTTTGACTAAAAGATTCTGTTTTGATTTTCAGCCTTTCAGATCTATGGTGATGTAAAACCTTCCTTCCTTTGGAAACTGATGCTGATGTTCCATCTTCTCCCATTTTACTATTAGCCAGAGTTATTTCCTAAAACAGGATTCGAATGCATAAAGACTGATTGACATTAAGTTGCTGGAAAAGCCCTGACCTTGATGTTTGATCATAATTTATTAACTTTGCTTCAAAGTAGAATCTGTGCAAGCTACTTTATCACAACCTTCCAACTTCTGTTTAGAAGAGTGGTCATCTAAATATCCATCCAGAATTATACAATAAATATATAATAAATTGAAACTGATTCAAGTATACTTGTTGACCATTTCACCCTGAAAAACATTTGACCCATAAAGAGTGCATTTCAACCCCTTTCTGATACAATTGAGTTTCCATCTCAGAAATGTATCAATCCTGATCCATTTTTTAATCACACATACATTTTAGATTTATTGCATTTTAAACAGATTTGATAAATTGTGCTGGCTTTTATAGGTTTAAAAAAGACCTATAACATTAGGAGTGTTTGTCCCTTTCCAACTTTACCAGCTGATCATGTGACGCCATTTATTAAAAATAATTTTTTTTAATGCATCTTTTTCTATTTTTAGGCTTGCTTCAGAGGTTATAGACAGAGGAAAATCTACATAGCCAGAATCAATTTGCTTCAGAAAAGTGTTGCATCTGTGGTCAAGGTAATCTTTACCTTTAATAATGTCTTATCTTTTTATTTTTGAAATACATTTGCAGTTAATTATGCAATTGCTAAAAAACCCCCAACTATAATAGCAATGTATATATGGCTTCAGATATTTATAACTTAGTAAAAGTGCATTTAAATAAATAATTTTCCTGACAAATAAACCTGACAAAATATTCTGCTGTTTTCAGATTCAATCTATTGTGAAAATGTGGAAAGCAAAACGCAAGTATAATCAAAGGCTGCAATTCTTCAGAGACCATGTGAGTAATCATAGTTCACAAATGTGTTTTTGAATTTTCTTACACGTTTTCTTCTGTTAATATCACTCTGCTCTCTCTGTGTATAGGAAAAAGAAATTGTAAAAATCCAGGCTTTCCTAAAGGCAAACAAAGCAAGAGATGACTACAGAACCCTAAGTGAGTCAATATTACATTTATGCTTTTTAATCACAGCACCATGTTTACCACTGCAGCTCACCTGTTTTGTGATATTAGAAATACTTTATTTTTGTCAAAGTTTTTAGTTAAATTCATATTTTCTTGGTCTGACTAAATAAATGTGAATAAAAAAAAAATCCCAAGTAGGTCTGGATGATCTTGTAGATACTAACGTATTTAATATACAGCTATATAAAAGTTATTGAGTAATTGTGAAGCAAAACCCATTCAAGGTTGTTGTTTTTTTTTTGATGGGGGAGATTCACATGGTAGAATTGGAGGCGAAGCTTTAAGATCTAACATATGGGATCAATTACTCAAATAAATGAAATGATCAAGTATGTTCTAATGTTTTCTTGCACTTGTGTGTGAAAAATTCATAACAGTAGAATCACTAATAGGAAATTGCGGTTCTTGTTTTTAACATTTTAGCTGGAGCCAGTAATCCTCCGCTGTCAGTGGTCCGAAAGTTTGTCCATTTGTTGGAGCAGAGTTCCCTGGACCTGCAGGAGGAGCAAGAAGTGACGCGGCTCAGGGAAGAAGTCGTCACAAAAATCCGCTCTAACCAACAGATGGAGAAAGACTTGAATCTGATGGACATTAAGATCGGACTGCTGGTGAAGAACAGGATCACCTTGCAGGTTGAGAACCTGAAATTGTTTGGATAATTAGACTGATGTACTGGAAGTTCAACATGTATTAATTTAATGTATTTATTGTTCAGGATGTCGTTTCACATAATAAGAAAATGAAGAACAAGAAAAATAAAACGAGCAAAGATGACGCTGGTGATGGACTTGGGATTAAAGGTCTCAATAAAGGCAAAAGAAAGAAACTAGAAGCCTACCAACATCTCTTTTATCTGCTGCAGGTCTGATGGCTCTGCAGTAAATCACAAATGGATTTGAATTATGCAGTGGCAAAAAAAAAAGCTAACCTTTTCTGTATTCAAACAAACTAAATTATCTTTTTTAATCCACCACTTTGTTTCAGACGATTCCCTCCTACCTGGCTAAACTGATCTTTCAGATGCCTCAAAACAAATCGACAAAATTCATGGACACAGTGATCTTCACTTTGTATAACTATGCTTCCAACCAAAGAGAGGAGTACCTGCTGCTCAAGCTCTTCAAGACTGCACTGGAAGAAGAGATCAAGTGAGAACTTTAACTCTGGCCTAGAGGTCATAATCTCAAATTTGCAGCATCTAGTGATCCTCACTTATTGAATGTGTGTACTAAAGAAAAAATGGGTAAATGCTCACCTTCACTCTTATTTTGGAATACATATTATCTTGTGTACAGTACTGTAAAACTCCACAGCAGGACTTTGATTTGATACTCAATATACATTACTGTGGAAATGCAGTCGGTGTGTAACAAAGATTATGCAGTGTAAATAAATACTAAAATTGTACACTTACATACTTACTTGAACGGAGGGTGATCTTAGAAAAACAATCTGAGATGGTAAATCTCTCAATAGTCGTAACTTGGGAGGGAACCGTTTACCGGATGCACTACGTTGCACTGGACAGTTGGGTCCAATTTGATGCTGTGCAACATGGTAGACTGATGTGTGTCAGAAGAAAGTAGCCTCTTATTTAGCATTTCTAAAGTGTGACTGTTGAATAGTTGTATATTAACACTATTAAGCAATATCTGCAGTGACTTTGTGTGAAAATCTACATCATACATCACATCTATCATTTATTGGAGTCACAAAATTTGTGGGTTGGGTGCATGAAACTATGAACAAGTATTATCAACATCCATTTTTTCATACCTTGTGATTAGCCACTCAATTCACAAAATTCCTCAATAAATAGTTTTTTTAAATTCTTGTTACTGAAGCACAATTTCTATCATGGGTCTTTTTTTTTTTGTTTGTTTGTTTGTCTCAGTTCTAAGGTGGATCAGATCCAGGACATAGTGACAGGAAATCCTACTGTCATTAAGATGGTGGTGAGCTTCAACAGAGGGGCACGAGGCCACAACACCCTCAGGCAGCTGCTGGCTCCAGTAGTCAAAGAAATTATTGATGATAAGAGTTTAGGAATCAACACCAATCCTGTGGATGTGTACAAAGCCTGGGTCAACCAGCTGGAGACGGTGACCGGAGAGGTTAGGTAGGAGCAAAGACAACGAGTCAAAATGCTGATCTTTAATTTGTAACCTGTAATTTGGTTTCTGCCTTTGTTTCTTCTTTGAATATATACAATTTTCTATTTATGCTTATCAGGCAACCATTGCTTTTAGCCAATTAGATTCTTAAAAACCCCAAAAAGAAACATTATTAATGCTCAAACAGTTCATAAGCCTGCTATTCATTGCTCCTCTTTAGCAAGTTGCCATATGAGGTGACTCCTGAGCAGGCCATGTCCCATGAGGAAGTGCGCAACAGGCTGCAGGCCTCAAGTGTGGCTCTGCGGGCGGCAACAGATAAGATGTTGAACTCCATTGTGTCCTCGCTGGATAATATCCCGTAAGTTTCAAGACCTGGTAACCATAACTGTCGTCTTTGAACCTTTTTTGTGTGAAAAATTTGCATGTTTGTGACTGTGAATCTACATTATCTGCTGCTGTATGTCTGTCTTTATGAGTTCATTTTATTCCTGCTTTTATAGCCTCTTATCTTCCTTTTGTTCAGAAGGCTCTGCTTTTTGCCGTCAAATTTGACTTGTTAAATAAAGTTAAAATAAAAATAAACACAATTTTCCTCCTTTTCCATTTAAAGTTTGACAAAATCTCATCTTGAAAAGTATATGACATTCTTTCTTAGCTTTTGTTTTTATTATGACACATTTTTTTAGAATTGCAAATATTTTTGCACTTGTTGCTAAGATCTGACCAACCTTTAAGAGAAATATTTGGGGAGCCAAGAACTCTGCATTGTGTCTCTCTAAACTTTGCCACTAGGTGGTGCTGTTTCACTAAAGGAAAAGTAGAAGGAGAAAACGCTGAAACCCCTCTCATACCTGAAGACCTAATTGTAGTTTTAATGGGCCATACGCCGCCTCAGTTTCCCTCTTGCTGGGCTTGTTTTACCATTTGCCTTGTTGCATGTAACTGCATGTTGTTTTGTGTTTGATGTCCCACCAATGCTTTTTTTGTTTTGCATGCAGTTATGGCATGAGATACATAGCAAAGGTTTTGAAGAACAGCCTCCATGAAAAGTTTCCAGAAGCCTCAGAAGATGAGCTGCTGAAGGTAGAAGCATTAAAATGTTGAAATCAAATCACAGAAAAACGGTGTTGATGCTTGATTTGTGACCTATTTTCTGCATTAGATTGTGGGAAACCTGCTGTACTACCGCTACATGAACCCAGCTATCGTGGCACCAGATGGCTTTGACATCATTGACATGTCAGCAGGAGGCCAGCTTCACGTCGACCAGCGACGCAACTTGGGATCCGTTGCAAAGATGCTGCAGCATGCTGCTGCAAACAAGCTGTTTGAGGGCGAGAATGAACATATGACGCCATTGAACAACTACATATCTCAGACGTATGAGAAGTTTCGGTAAGGCGGATTAGATGAATGTGCCTGACCTTGCTGTACTGGGAGAAATTTGTATGACTTTATGGCCGTATTCCAAAAAATCCTGTTAGAGGAAAAACAGAAGTTGCAAAAAAGAAGTGACCTTCCTACAAAAAAAGGCCAGGAATAATAAAAAAAACAATGTGAGACACAGTGGAAGCAGAGGTAACCCTGGCAACAAAAATAGCTATGTGCTGCATCATCAGATTTTAGGCAGTAATCTGTCAACATTAACTTCACTTCCAGATGGGAAAGAGAACAATTGTGTGTGTGTGTGTGTGTGTTGCAATCTGCCCCATTTTGTAAAAGTAACTGACTCATCTTTACTGGAAATTCACTTTCAACCCAATTTTCTGGGAATCTTTCAGTTCGAACTATTCACCCTGTCTGGCAAAGAGATTATCAGATGTTTTGTTGCTGGTTATATTTTCTCATTCTTGTGTAATGCTGTTTACTTTAACTCTACAATATGTTGGTCTCTGAGGCAGCCTAACTATTGATTCTCTCCGTCAGGGTATTTTTCCAGGCTGCATGCGACGTTCCTGAACCAGAGGAGAAGTTTAATGTTGACGAATATTCAGACATGGTGACTCTGAGCAAACCAGTCATCTACATCTCAATAGAGGAAATCATCAACACTCATTCGGTAAACCCTGACAAAACACACTTATTCTTCAAAAAAAAAAATCAAAAATTCCTGCAAAAAAATCTAAGTAACTTTCAAATTGCACTTTAAACTTCAGTGTTCAGTTTTGAAAGGCTTAATGCAGAATCAACCCAGAGTTACTACTCGTTCTGACTTCTTCTCACTGCATCAATTCTCTGCTTCCTTTGTTATATTTTCTGAAGTTTTACTTCGAAAACAATTAATGGTGAAAAATTCGGGATAAAGCTAACTGTGTCTTTGTCATAAGATTTGCTCTACACAGGAACTAAATTGAGATAATTGTTAAAACTGATGTTTTCACATTAGGACAATTTAGGGAACAAATAAATTTGAGTGGAAACATGTATATCCATTGCTTTAACATTCATTGCTCAACTATTGAAATATTAAGTAGTTTACCTCCATGCTGTGATCTTGATTTTTGAATTCCAGCAACCTTGGGAGCTCTCTGTTTATTTCCCTGGTACTTTATGGTTTCTCTGTTGTTTAAGTAGCTAACTGCAGGCATGTGGAAAAAAACACATATCTGTTTTTACACAGCTGCTTTTGGAACACCTGGAGGCCATCTCTCCAGACCAAAATGACTTGCTGCATGAGCTGCTGCAGGACCTGGGAGATGTGCCTGATGTAGAGACTTTGCTTGGTATTGCAACAAATTATGATTTTATTTAAACCCAGTGTGTCCACATTTTTCCTAGATTCACCAACATGCTGCTTTATTTTCAGGTGAAGGCGCCATCGACCCAGATGACTCAAACAGAGAAGCCGCTCTGAGTCAGCTGGCAAAGACTGAGATTTCTCTAACATTAACCAGCAAGTTTGAGTTGCCAGAGGGAGACGACAAAGACTTGAAGACTCTCATGACAAAGTAAATTTCTGGTTGGAATTCTGCTAGAAAAACTGAGCATAATAATTTTTCAAGTATGTTTTACTTAAAATTACTTCATTCTGAGGCTTCAGACTTGGGACGCTGCCATGTTTATAGAACCGTTGCCTTGAATCAAACATAGTCAGCACTACTCTGTTAATATTCTGTGATCCGCTGACTGCATTAGTACAGTTAGTGCGTCTTTGTGGTTGTCACTCAGTCACATATCTTTGTTGTCTTTCCTGCTCCTCTATCATGTCCTGTCACAGAGGAAGGAGTAACAAGGTTAGGATTATCTACCCTGTAAACCTGCATCCGTTTGGACTGCTTTCTGAAAAATCCACTGCAGTGTTGCTCTTTTTCTTGTTTGCTCAGCAGTATTAAAATTTTTCTTTCACTAACTGAATGCACATGCCTTTTAAGAAACAAAAAACGGCTATCTTACCATGTAGTATGCAAAACAAAGTATAAATTTTAACAAAGTAGCAAATTGTCGTCAGCCTTGTTTTTGTTTACTTTTAACTAAAATACAATCAACAAAAAAGTAAAGTAATAAAGCTAAACATGATGCAGAGCAATGGACTAAGTGGAACTGTGATATCACTCCAATAACACTTCAAATATGAAGTAGTTTAATTAAGCAAGGCTGATCTGAGCACTTAATTAAACTACAACAACCAAGAAAAGCCCAGACCAAAAAGATAAAACATACACAAACGCATGAAACATGTTTTGAACAAAACACTAAAAAGTAAATTTATAAAGATCAGGTCACAGTCAAAGCCAAAAGAATAAAAGTGAGATTTAATACAGTTCTTGTCTGACATACAATGAGTAATCCTCAGTTTTAGTTTTAAGTCGCATTTTAAATCATTACCAAGACCATAACTTGTTCTAATTCAAACTAGCATTTTGTTCAATCTAAAGTTGCTTGTTTTTCTTATTTTTGTTTCTCAGGACAAAGAAGCTGATAGTTGATGTGGTTCGGATTCAGCATGGAGAGACGTTACCAGAAATACTTGAGACCCCAGCTACTGCACCACAGGTCATATGTTCTCCTATCTAAACTCCAAACACGAACTATTGTTTACCAAAAGGAAACATTTTATGCAGTTTTCAGTATTCATTCTCTCTTTCAGCATAGTGTGATAACTTTTTACAACTTCTGTTTCTGAAGGAGTCAGAGCATACGAAGATTGTCCAGCGCAGAGCAGACCAGGATGCTCAGACACCAGAGGGACTGAAAAGCAGTCCAGCCGTGTTGGAGGACAGTCAGCTGCCTCTCGAGCAGAAGAAGAGGAAAATCTTGAGGAATCTTCGTAATCTTGAGCAGGCTGGACTTGTCACCGCCAGTAACAAATACCAAGACCTTATAAACGACATAGCGAAGGTTTAAAAGCACTTAATCCTGAAAATACCGGCTTTGTGTTCTTCCAATAACTGTGTTCAGTATCAGAATCTAAGTGGAGTCTAAATCTCTGATCGACAGGACATTCGCTACCAGAGACGCTACAGACAAAGGAGAAAGGCAGAGCTTACGAAGCTTCAGCAGACGCTGACGGCGCTCAACTCAAAAACTGACTTCTTCCAGGAGCAGATGAACTATTTTGACACCTACATCAAGACCTGCTTGGATAATCTCAACCGGAAGTGAGTGTGGATTTCCAAAATGAAAACCTTCTTTTATTTTTTTTTTATTTTATATTTTTTTTGCTGAATTGTTATATTTATGGCTGTTTTGTCTTCAGAAATACACGCAGATCCATAAAACTGGATAGCAAAGGGGAAGAAAAGGGCAGCAAGAAGGGGAAGCCACAGTCTCTGAAGTACACGGCGGCCAAACTGCATGAGAAGGGAGTCATCCTGGAGATTGAAGGCCTTCAGACAAACCAGTAAGTTACCTTCTTATGATGACATAATCAAATCTAGTGCTTTGCAAAAGTGTTCATACAGCTAGATTTTGTCATGTTACAACTGCAAACCTTATTGTACACAACTTTGTGTTGTGTTACGGTTTTATGCCGTAACACAACACAAAGTAGTGCAAATTTATGAAAATGATTCTTGCTTTTTATCACTGTTATAAATGACAAATCAAAGTGTGGTCACCATGAGTCTGTGCAACATAGAAATGAACAACCTTTCATTGCTATCATGTGAATTTCCATCAAACTACATTGACGTTTTTGTTTTGAAGTGGCAATTTGTGAACAAGTTTGTGAATGTGCAATATGTTAAAATGCATTGCCTTTCAAAATTGAACAAAAACATGCTGTATTATATCTAAGAACAGGTCTGCCTGTGCATGTGGATTGAGAAAACACTTCAGCTTTTTTTGGTAAATAGTATAATCATTTAAAACTGAAAGTTAGGTCTTTATAAGCGCAGTCGAACCTTGAACTACGCTCAATTCTTTTTCCTGAACCAAAGGTAAAGGTGTGAAACTGAATTAAAATGATAGTTGTTTTCCTTGTCGGCTCTTTTTCTCATTTCGAGGAAAGAAGGTTTTTACGATAACCTCTCCCACCTTTTATTCTCACTGCAAAATCAGTGTTTATTCAGTCGTCATCAGAAAGGAAATGGAAGGCAATTACGTATCTACTGTCAAAATCTTAAATGATCTTTACAATTTAGAACAGATAAAACGTATACACATCAGAGCTATGTTTTATGTTTCTATTAAAATGTGGGATTTTGGCATCAAACATGTTTTCCTCCGATCATTTTCTGAGTTTTCATATTTTTTGTCCTTCTCTCCTCCAAAGGTTCAAAAATGTCATGTTTGACATTTCCCCCACGGAAGAAGTTGGAGATTTTGAGGTGAAGGCCAAATTTATGGGGGTTGAAATGGAAAAAGTCCAGCTTCATTTCCAGGTAATTATTTCCCAAATGTATCTGAGTTCTCTGAAGAATAGCCAAAAAAAAAACATAACTAGACCAGAATGACAATCGGACAAGTTTCCTGTTTCTGTCGGGGGATGATGGCAGGAAGTGCGTGGAAATGAAGGCATCGTTGTTGTTTTTTTTTTTTTGTTTTTTTTTTTTAGAGTCATGAACCAATAAAAATAGATAACAAAAAAAGAACTGCTTTAATTTAGTTCATGAGCCAAACGTCTTTAAATCATCATTAAGTTTTCTACTTTGTGTGCAGGACCTTCTTCAGCTGCAGTACGAGGGCGTGGCTGTCATGAAGATGTTTGACAAGGCCAAAGTAAATGTTAATTTACTAATATTCCTTCTCAACAAGAAGTTTTATGGAAAATAAAAGTGGAAGAGAAAGCAGGAGTACTGTTGGGAGGAAACTACTTGTGCCTTCACAAAACATCTCGTTTCATCTGCTTTTAATTTAATGGATCACATCCAAATGAAATGTCAATTTATTGTCTGTCCAGTTTTTTTCTATGTCTTGATTGTAAATGTAATGTACTTTTAAAAATGAAATTGTAATGATATTCATGTTTTATATGTAAAAGACACGCCTTCCAGAAACCTTTGCATTTTGAGAAAACTGTCAGGGTTTTATGAACGTTGTAGAAAAAAGCTGCAGCACCATCATGTGAAAAGTGATGTTGCAACATAAAACATGTAATTCTACAGTTTATTAGTGCCTTTAAAATATCTAAATAAAATGTTTTAATTTAACATTAAAGCTACAGAATATCTATTTTAATGTTGCTGTCATTACTTTATAATTATTTCTCAATCTTTGACCAATGTCCAGAATAAATTACATTTGTGAATAATTTTTATTTATTCAACCTTTATTTCACCAGGAGAATCCAATTGAGATTGAAGTTAATTCAAGGTTGGTTAACTATATAAGCATTACAACAATAAAGCATTGAGGAAATGGTGCATTTCAAAGATTTTGCCGTTTCAGGAGAAAAATATTTTTGGTGTCAGATTGATGCTTCCTTTGTAAAGGGGAGGAGATAAACGGGGTTGAGAAGGAGGAGGATCCTCATGACTCTCTAATTTGCTAAATGCTCACAGACAAAAGCACTTTAGAAACTCATCTGGGAAACGGATCGTTTCAGTTCACTGGTTATTTGGAGGATGTATGGCAACAGCATGTTCCCTCTGGTGTTCGGCTTGCTGGTTTTGTCTTTAAGTCAAAGCTCAGCACACTCCTCAGAAAACGGTGAGTACTTCAACTGCCTGACGTAATGAGCATAATGTGTGCAAATCTAACATTCAAACGTTCATTCTTTGTGTATAGAGAGATCCTTTAAAATTAGTTAAGTTGACCAAATTGCCATAAAATGAGTACAGTGTACCTCAAATGTGAGTTTCCATTCACTACTGGGGTCCATATTGGTGAATTTGGACTGAAAATTGAGGTGAATTCAAGAAAAACGGTACATTTTATATAATGTATTGCAGGAATGTAAGTAACTTTCTGGTGCCGAAATGAACCATTTTGAATTATTCTACAGAACCGTATCATTCTCTATGGTTACAAAAAAAAAAAAGCTTAAATAGCGTAATTCAAACATTCAGCCAAAGTCCACTGTAATTCCTTTACTGTTTTTTATTGTATAAACCATGCATATCTATTTATATGGGGTATAAATGTATTGGGACATCGAGAGTTACTTTCATTTAGTTTTTAGCATGCTCACTTGTATTCATCTTACTGTTTCTTTAAACCTCATTTTTAAGTGAATTTTGGGGTTTCTGACAACCATTAAACAACTTTGACACAAGCAGGTTGTATAGGAATGGAGAGCAAATCTGTTTTTGTCTTACCATCATGAACTGTTTTTGCCAAATTGAGATTAAACATTTAAATGTGGAAAACCATCAGATGCCCACTACTGCAGTACCAGTAGAAAGTATTCGTCCCTTTGTCAAGTAAGTCAACATTTGGGTTATTTGACAAATTTTGAAACATCAAAAACTTTTATGTAAAAATGAAAACCAATTTCTAGAAAATCAAGTTTAAATAAAACAAGTTTACCTCCTTTAAAGTGATGGACCTAATTCAACAGAGGTCCAGCCAGGAGGGGCTAGAAGACTCGGTGACATCATTTGAGTGCAGTGACAGTAGCATAATACTTTCAGACACCTGTGTGTGGACGTAAGATGCCATTTACATTAAATATAAAAAATTTCTAAATATATATATTTAGCATTTTCCAGCATGATACAATCCAACCATTTCACCCGATCCCAACAACATTTGACTTTCACTGTGATCCAACTCAGACTGCTTTATGCTTGCCAAATTGCACTGAAGTGATAGTGATGTATTTACACTTGAATATGTGAAACAGGTTGCCGGTTATTTCATTATCACTTCGTGTCTCTCTGCAGGCTCCCTGTTGCTGCCTCGGACTTTCTCAGGTCGCTTTGTCCTGGTGACTGAAGAACCCATGGAATACATTGACCTGTCTGCACTGGACAGTGATGACGACGGCTCTGGTTCTGAGACGGAGCAGAAACCGTTGAAGAAACACGGCCAGCAAAAGCACCTTGTCGTCTCTGAGGAAGCCAAAGAGTTTCTCCAGGGTCACCTCGCGACAGCATTTGTCCCCACGGTTTACATCCTGGTCTTCGTTACTAGCGTGCCTCTCAACCTTCTGGCCGTGGTGATGTTTGTCCACCGAATCCGTCCCAGAAAGCCTGCGGTGATCTACATGCTGAACCTGGCTTGTGCTGACCTTCTGTTTGGCCTGCTCCTCCCCTTTAAAATCGCCTACCATTACAATGGCAACAACTGGATCTACGGGTCCTTCATGTGCAGGGCGGTGACAGCAGCTTTCCACTGCAACATGTACTGCTCCGTGCTGCTCGTCATGTGCATCAGTGTGGACCGGTTCCTGGCCGTGGTTTACCCCATCAACTCCCTGATGTGGCGGAGCCCTCAGACTGCTGCAGCCGTCTGCGCAGCCATGTGGCTCCTCTCCCTGGGAGGAGTGTCCCCCCTCCTGATCTCGGAGCAGACACTTTATTTGTCAGACCTTGAGATTACCACCTGTCATGATGTGCAGGATGTGGAAACCCTGCAGTCCTACTATCTCTATTTCTTCCCCATATACTCCTCCATCTTCTTCTTCATACCTTTTGCCTTCACTACTGTCTGCTATGTTCGAGTCGTTCAGGCTCTGGCAGCAGCTAACTTGGAGAACCGTTCCAAGAAGACGCGGGCAATCGTTATGACCGTGGTGGTGCTGCTTGTGTTCGTGGTCTGCTTCGCTCCCACAAACATCATCCTGATGATTCACTATGTTCAGATCAGCCACACATCCAGTGACGGTTCTTACCAGGCGTATCTGCTCTCTGTGTGCATAGGCAGCCTCAGCTGCTGTCTGGATCCTCTCCTCTACTACTACGGCTCCTCTCAGTGCCAGAAGCAGGTGGCTGCGGTGCTTAGGTGCTCACCACTGGCACCAGCAGGGAGCAGCATGGACACACGCAGCACACAAACGAGTGGATCGAGCACGAGATCCTGCAAGATGGAGGGCATGTATAGTGGTCATTATAACAAGCTGACGGCTTAAGGAGCCTGTTTCTGAGAAAAAAACAAAAAACAAAACAAACTTTCATAAAGGTTTTCTTGCTTTTTAACTTTTTAACATTTGGTCATGTTCTAGCAATATTTTAATACATCATTCTGGGAGTTTCATGTAACACAAAGTGGTGCATAAGTTGGAACTGGAAAGGACAAGGATGTGTGGTTTCAGTAAAGTAGATGAAGCTGTAAAGTGAAACATGCATTTGTTTCCAGCTTCTCAGAGTCTCAAGTCTGAAAAACATCAAGTCTTAAATCTTCTTTCTCATCAACGCTGGTTAGCTTCTCTGTCCCTAATGATGAATAGCCTCCCTGCCGACTGATGCTTCTGCCGCCACCCTGTTACACCCTGGGGATGATGTTTGCACTGCACGCTTTGTAAACAAAAAAAGTTCTTTTTTATGACAGCGTGCTCATTGTTTCCCTGCACAAACTTTAAGCAGGACTTCTTTTGCCTTTATTCAACAATGTTGTTTTCTCTTGAGGCAAAAGTTTCAGAGCACATGACGAATAAGAAGCATTTTCTTTCCATCTGAGCTGTGAACCTGCAGCTCATCCACGGTCAACATGTGCTTCTTGGCTGCAGCTCTCAATAACTCCCTCTGGGCCTCTCTTACCATGTAGAGTTCGATGGACTCCCGTATCTGTGTAGCTGGTGTGCAGTTGTTTCATACTTTTAACATTTTTGGACTACGATGGTCACAGAGCGGTTATACAGGTGAAATCTGTTTACCTGTCATACGAAAGGGCGTCGAACACACGCTGCATTTTTTATGTGCAAGAGAGAAAACCACCCTTCCGCTTTACACTTATGCACTACTTTATCATAAAATCTCAAAACATTAAAGTTTGTGTATGTAATGTGACGACATGTGAAAAAGTTCAATAGTGCTCAAGTTGGACAGAATAAATTCTTGATTTTGGTTTGGGGTTTATACAGAAAGCTTTTACACTGTATCCACCATATAACACTGTCACTGATTTCGCCTTCCTTGTCTCCTCTGTCAGGGAATCAAACCATCAGAATCTGTTTCAGTATCATACAAATTACAAGTTGCAAACATAATGTCATGTTTTTTTTTTTT